>JACGAQ010000571.1:0-115133 GCA_014119065.1 Orius insidiosus | reverse complement strand
AATGAATGATTTATTTTTAGAAATCCTTTTATGTTGCAGGGCGCAGCTTGCCGAAGAAGAGTCCCAGATTGAGCTTCTGGAACTTAAATTGGAAAAGATACTTAAGACATGTGGAGCGATGATAGATGCTGGGAAAACTTACGCTTCTCAGCAGACGCAGTTTACGAATAGCCTTTGGGAGCTTTCCACCTGCTTCAGAGATGATCCAGAAGCGACTTCAAGGCTCAATCGTATCATACAGACTTTACAAGAAATGACAAAATATCAAAGCATTCTTTTAGACCAAGCTTCAAGAACGATATTGAAAAACTTAACAAACTTCGTCAAAGAGTAATTATTTTCTGGCTTTAAAAGGGTTTTTAGAAATGGGGTCTAAATGACCTCAAGGGTCAATATTACCATAACTTTTACGATTATTCTGGCATTTGCTATGTATGTGCTTATTTTTTTTTTTGCCTTTTTTCAGTGATATTAAAAGTGGCTGGGACTCTCGACAGCATTTTGACAAAATCTCCAGCGATCTGGACATCGCTATTTCCAGACATTCTCAAGTCCCGAAATCAAAACCAGCCGAAATCGAGCAAACTCATGGAATACTTCAAGCGATGATAACTTGTTTCAGGTATTTCAATAGATTCTGGGGAAAGACGACCTTGGATTTCACGGTTCAATACTTGTTTAACCGTTGCCATCTTTTCATCCCTTTTTTTTTCTTGACCTCATTTTTTTTTTCTAAAAGTTTTATTTCAGGCATACCGTCCTCGATCATGTGTATACAATCAGTATGCTTCAGTCAAGAAAAAAACCTGAAATTTTAGGAACTGTGAGTAATTTAATATTAAGTATCAAATTCTAATTTTTTTTTCAGCTCTTATCTTACATTCAAGCAAACGTTATTTATTTTCATCAAGGTCACGATTTATGCGAAGGACTTCAGCCCTTTTTAAGGAATTTAGATGAAGAGGTAAAGTACTTGTTTGAAGAGCTTACAACGAAAACTTCCTTAAAGGAAGTAAAATATAGGAGGGGGAAGTATAACGGAGGGGGAAGTAAAAGGGAGGGGAGTATAACGGAGGATGAAGTACAAAGGAGTGGAAGTGTAACGAGGGGGAAGTATAAAGGAGGAAAGTTATTTTTTTCAAAAAAAATTTTTTTTTTTTTTCGAAAAATTTTCCTAGTCTTTTTTCCCAAAAATTTTCCGAGTTTTTTTAAAAAATTTTCTAAGTTTCTTTTTTAAATTTGCGCTTTTTTTTCCGAAAAATTTCTAAGTTCTTTTTTTTTTTTTCGAAAATTTTTCTAAGAATCAAGGTAGAAATAATGGGATTTTCGCCCAAGGGAGGTCTCATAGGTGGACGTATGAAATTTCTCCCTACTAATAATAATGAATTAATACGGAAAATTGATAATTTTTTTTACACCAAAAATTGTTAAAAAAATATAAGCAGTATTTGGTGAGAATTTGGTGAAAATCAGATAACAGTTCGGCCGCAGCGCAGTTTTTAAAATTTCAAACGTGCATATCTCCGCGATTTTTTTAGAAATTCAAAATAGACGTCTGGGAGTGGCTTAAACCATTTAGATCATTCTGTTGGTCGGTAGGAGTGGCTTAATCCATTCTAGATCATTCTATTGGATGGTGGAGTGGCTTAATCCGTTTTAGAGCGTTCTGTTGGTCGGTGGGAGTGGCTTAAACCATTCTAGATCATTTGTTGGATGGTGGGAGTGGCTTAAACCATTCTATTGATGTTGGGAGTGGCTAAACCATTCTAGAGCGTTCTGTTGGTCGGTAGGAGTGGCTTAAACCATTCTAGCATTCTATTGGATGGTGGAGTGGCTTAATCCGTTTAGAGTGTTCTGTTGGTCGGTGGGAGTGGCTTAAACATTCTAGATCATTTGTTGGATGGTGGGAGTGGCTTAAACCATTCTATTGGATGGTGGGAGTGGCTTAAACCATTCTAGAGCGTTCTGTTGGTCGGTAGGAGTGGCTTAAACCATTCTAGATCATTCTTTTGGTCGGATGGGAGTGCTAATCCATCAGATCTATTGGAGTGGGAGTGACCACAGACGAAGTTGAGATTGGTAAAGATCAATATTCGATTTACCCCGGGTCTGGAAGACCCTTCCCCAAAAACCCGACGTGGAGGGTATCACAATAACTTCTTTAAGGAAGTTAAAATTTACTGGTTTATTATTCATCTTCTTATAAAAACCGAGGAAAAAGCTGATTTACGTTATAATTATCATATTTAAACATCTAAATCCTTTACCTTCAATGTACACAATGACTCACATTGTTATCATTTGTGATATGTGCTAAAAATGCCACTCTAGTTTTTATTTTCGAAAATGGCTCCTTTAAAACGTTTAAGAGTTTCTTTTCGAAAGGTTTAATTTTTTTAGAATTTTTATTTTTATTTTTTTAGATTGTTGCGATGAGGGCAGATTCGGGAAACTTGATAAAACGTTGGGAAACAGGCATGCGATGGTGATTATATTGATGAGATTGAAAGTTCAGAACCGATGCAAGGTTATCTGTTTAAAAGGACTTCGAACGCTTTAAAACGTGGCATAGGCGATGGTTTTGTTTGAAAGATAGTCAGCTTGTTTATAGAAAAAGGACGGGCGAAGATAATTATACAGTTATGGAGGAGGATCTTCGTCTTTGTTCTGTTAAGCCGCTGTCGATGCTGAACGTCGGTTTTGCTTCGAAGTTATTTCGCCCACAAGAAGTCACATGCTTCAAGCAGATTCTGAGGAGATGTTCAACCGTTGGATTCTCGCCTTACAAAAGGCATCGGCCGCCCTTCAGTTAGTTCTCAACAATCCAGACTCAAATCCAAGCTATAACACTGCCATTGAAGATTCAAGCAATAACAACAAAAAACAAAGTAAGTCTTCTCATTTTTTTTTGCCATATGTCCAATAACCTTGATTGCTAGGATATTTTCAATGTCTTCCTTTTTGTTTTAGAATTTGGGATCAGTTGGCCAGAATACCTGGAAATGATTTATGCTGTGATTGCAAATCTCCAGATCCTCGCTGGGCGAGTATAAATCTGGGAATCACTCTTTGCATTGGTAATAATATTTTATTTGTATTTTTGGGATGTTTATAGTTATTTTAAGATTGTTCTGGTGTACATAGAAGTTTAGGAGTTCATTATTCAAAAGTTCGTTCGCTCACGCTGGATGCATGGGAGCCAGAAATACTTAAAGTGATGGCCGAGCTTGGAAATCAGATAGTCAATAATGTTTATGAAGCTAAAATCGATAGTACAGTTGTCGCTACACCGTTATGTTCAAGTGTGGTGAGGGAGAGCTATATTAAAAGAAAATGGGTCAGCAAAGACTTTGTGAGTCCGCTGTCATTATCGCCAATTCGTCCCAAGCGAAAGTGGTCTGTGCGGAAGTTACGGCGGAGGACGAGAAGTGCAGAAAATTGTTTTAAACGTCAGAGCGTCAAAGCACCCATTTCAGAAGCCAAAGAAGATGTCGCTGTTGTCGGAGGAGCTAAACGTCACTTCCAAAGCTCCGCATCTTGATCAACTTGACTCCGACAACGATTCTACAGATGGAGAAGAAAACACAGGTTCGTTCACTACTTTTTGGTATTTTTAACTTCTTCATTTTAGTGACTGAAGAAGACATAAGCAAACTAAGCCCAACAAATTTGCTCCATAAAGCATCAGCTGCTCATAATTTACCAGTGATGTGTCACGCCATGGCCCTTGGTGCTGACAAACATTGGGTCAACCCTGATCAAAACGGAATGACCCATTTACACCAAGCTGTATTCAGCGTACGTTGTTTTTTTGGGTTTTAGCAACCTTTGATGTACTTTATAGGGTTCTGTAATGGCCTGCGAGTATCTTTACTTAATGGTGTCAAAATAAACTGTCAAGATGTGAATGGAAAAACTGCTTTGCATCATGCCACAGAGTTGGGACATACTCAGCAAGTTTGCCTTTTGCTTAAACATCGGGCGGATCAACATCTAAAAGACAGCGATGGTAAAGAACCTTTAGATGTCGCCATCAATATGGCTCATGCAGATATAGTAACTCTGTAAGTATGATTGTTTTAATTACTTGAAGCTTTTTTAGGTTGTCTTGGGAGGTTAAACGAAGAAATGAAAGATTCAGAAGCTGGGACAGGTGATGATACTTTTAATGACGTCGTACGAGATTTTTCCCAATTGATATTCACAAGTTCAGGAAAAGTTATCAGACCAGAGACCCCTCATTGGAAGCTGACAAACCGTTATAGCATATATGACGACCTAAGTGCCAAATCCAATGAAGCACCGCAATCGTTACCTCACTGAGAACTGGTGCTTATATTCAACGAATACTCAATATAGATCTTGCCTTTATTAAGTGATAATCTTGCCTTGACATAGAAGATCTGAAATTTTTATGGTGATATATTTTTTTATTTATAAATATTATAAAATGACAGAAAAATAAAAATTGCACTTATATCCAGATAGCTTTTCCTGTTAAGTCTAAACTACAACGGCCGGTGCAGACGAGTTGCACAGCTCTGGGAAGGGCTTTTTTCTCTGCGGCTCCAATTTTGATCTTAAGAGATTCAACGGTTTCTCCAATATCAATAGGGACGGCTTCTTGAGCTATGATGGCACCGTCCACTTCAACTTCCACAAAATGTACAGTACATCCTGAAATCCGTACACCGGCATCCAATGCCTGGTGCCAACCGTTGGTCCCTTTAAACGATGGTAGAAGCGCAGGATGAATATTATCAACTTCCCTCTCCATCTTGACACAAACATTTGTCAATATCCTCATAAATCCAGCTAGAACGACTATCTCAACATTTGCAGATTCCAAATGCTTGTTATCTCTCTTTCAAAGTCATCTCGGACAACATATTTTTCATGCGGTATTACCTAAAATCATCTTAAGCTTATGTAAAATAAAGAAAAAATACATACCACAGTTGGTATCCCTGCCTTTTTAGCTCTTTCAAGACCCAAAACGCCTTCTTTGTTTGAAACGACTACAATTTCTCCATCAATATCTCCACTCGTAATATTATCAATGATAGACTAAAATTTAATATAAGGAAAGCTGAAATAAGTTTATTTTACTTGTAAATTGGTCCCACTTCCTGATATGAGGACTCCAATTCTTTTGGTGACGGTTGCTTTTTTGACGATGCTGCCGATGTAAGGTTTCATTAATGGTGTTAAGACTTCAGAAAAATTTTGAACATGGACTTGAGATTCTCCGGATTGACGAGATTTAACTTCTCCGATGATGTAGCTGTCTTTTAATTTAGGAACAACTTTATCTTTGTTTTCTTTAGCTATATTAAAACTAAGCCGACACCACAGTTGAAAGTGCGAAGCATTTCCTTTTCACTGATCCCACCGACGGTTGCTAGCCATGGAAAGATTGGAGGCATTGGCCATTTTTTGACGTCGAGCTCAACCTTCACTTTTTCATTCAAAACACGAGGGACGTTTTCGGTGAGTCCCCCCTGTGATATGAGCAACCGCTTTGACATTTCCTTCTTTCAAAACAGGAAGAACTTCTTGGACGTAAATTCGGGTTGGGGTGAGAAGAACTTCTCCAATAGTTTTATCGCAGAAAGGTGCTTTATCTTTGACATTTATGCCAGCATTTTCAAGAACTTTTCTGACAAGGCTGTACCCGTTGCTGTGCACTCCTGAGCTTGGTATAGCTATCACAAGATCGCCAGGTTTGATACTATCTGATTTGGGAAGTTCGCATCCTTTTTTGACAGCTCCTACAGAAAAACCGGCCAAATCGTAGTCACCTTCGGCGTACAAACCAGGCATTTCTGCTGTCTCTCCGCCGACAAGAGCACAACCGGACATTTTACAGCCGTCAGCTACGCCGGCTACTACGTCGCTGGCAACACCTACTTCCAGCTTGCTGCATGCGAAATAATCCAAAAAGAAAAGCGGCTCAGCACCGTGGCATAAAATATCATTGACGCACATCGCCACTAAATCGATACCAATTGTTTTATGTATTCCACATGCTTGCGCTATCTTCAATTTAGTTCCAGCACCATCAGTGCCTGAAACCAAAAGATGATCCTTATATCCAGCCAATGAAGTATCGAAAAACGCTCCAAATCCTCCAAGAGATGAGATGACTCCAGTTCTACTGGTGGAACCAGCGCTTGGCTTTATTTTGGTTACTAGCATATCACCAGCTGAAATATCAACTCCGCTTGCTTTGTAGCTAAGTTTTCCTTGATTTAGAACCCATTGTGGGATTCCTTTATGTGCTATGTCTTTTCTATAATGGCCGCCATTGAATTTGATCATGGCACATGCTTCAGCCGCTTTTGCAGCAGCAGTTATAAGCGATGGAGCTATACAGACGTTGATTAAAACTCTTCCACCATTTGTCACCCAATTATCATTCTTTTTAGAGGTCCACAATGGAAAACGGTAATCGCCGGCAAATTATTAACAGCTTCAATATCTAAAATGAGGTTTTAGCAAAAAATACCTAAATTGAATGTTTTACCTGTGATAACATCTCCTTTGCTGGAAGTTTCTGGGTATCCTTTGCTGCACATAACGACACCGACAGCAGAAACGTTTTGTTTCCAAATAAGATTGATGTCTCCAAGTCTTCCTTCGCAGCAAGCCTTCATAACTTGATAAAGGTTGCTTTCCAATAAAGGTAAATGACTTCAGTTTCAGGGTCGCCAAAGCGGCAATTAAACTCTAAAACTTTGGGCCCATCTTTGGTCATCATGAGTCCAGCATAGAGAACACCGACAAAAGGGGTTTTCTCATTTTTCATCCCATCAACGGCTTTCTGAAGGACATTCTTGGTAACCCAATCAAGTTCTCTCTGATCAATCAAAGGGCAAGGACAATACGCTCCCATTCCACCAGTATTACCACCTTTGTCGCCTTCAAAAACTCTTTTGTGATCTTGCGAGGGTAACATGGTCGGACAACTTTTCCATCGGTAAATGCCAAAACCTAAAATACCACAATAACATTTTTTTCGACATAAAAACAAACTTACAGAAACTTCTTCTCCTTCTAAAAGCTCTTCAATGACAACAGTGGCACCAGCATCACCAAATTTTTGGTCTTTTAACATCATATCAACTGCTGCACATGCTTCTTCATTATTGGCTGCTACGATAACTCCTTTTCCAGCGGCAAGACCGCTCGCTTTGACTACATGAGCTTTAAATTTTGCTCTAAAAAGTTAAATTTAAAATCAGTCATAGCTTATTATATATTTACGTTTTGATGAAGTTTTTAGCTTTTTCAGGGTCACTGAATGATCCAAATTTGCAGTTGGAATGTCATGTCGAGTCATGAAGTTTTTCGCCCAGTCTTTATCAGATTCGAGTCTTGCAGCTGCTGCTTTGGGACCAAAACATAAAATGCCTGCATTGCCCAAAGCGTCCGCTATTCCCTTCGCCAATGGAACTTCTGGACCAACCACGACCATTTTGACATTTTGAGTTTTTGCCCATTCGCATAGAATCTACATAAGAATATTAACTGAATATCATCAAATAAATTCCTTACTTCAAAATTGTCAGTATCGATGGCAACATTTTCGACTTTTTTTGCTGTCGCGATTCCATATCCTCCTGGAGCAGCAAAAACATGCTTCACCTCAGAACACTGCGAAAGTTTCCAGCAAATCGCATGCTCCCTCCCACCACTTCCAATCACAAGCACATTTTCCATCATATCTAAAAAAATTAATAAATTTAAAAAAAATGAAAAACTGCATAAAAAACCTACGGTTTTTGATAACAGAATCAACAGGTGGTTGAGAGATTAAAACGTTCTAAACGAGAAAGAACCAACGAGGCTTCTCTAATTTACTAGGGTGTTATGTAACGATTTTAAAAAACACGATTAAATTAAATTCTTGTTTTTGTTATTTTGATAAGTAGATAAGCCGGTAAGACGTCACACGATAAAGAAGGTTCTTTGACTTATGAAATGCTTAGGAAGCATAACCGGTTATGAGTCTAACCGGCCGCCGAAATCACTAGTTACGGTTTCTAGGAATTTTTTAAACCCTATTCTTAGTTCTTAATCTCATGGTTCCAGTAACTAGAGCTAGAGTTAGAGAAAATGAGCAATGATTGCTCTGGGGTACAAGAACAGCTCCTCGCTCACTATTGGCTAAAAATTATAAAGACTAGTGCTAACCTATAGTAGTAAAACCATAATCATTACGCCTATAGGTAGGTACCCTCCGAGGGGAAGGACCCAGGAGGTGGCTTGCTCCCTTTTGCTTTTGCACTGCTGAAGGCACTGTTGATTGAACCCCGGCAGACGTGAGCCAAACCTCCGACCCACATAGCCAATTGGCCCCCCAAGTTTTAAAACAATGACAATTTGTTTCAAGAAATAAATTTTTCTCTTTACCTGAAAATATTTGCTGATAGACCTCTGAACAGAAATAAAATGAGTCGATAAACCGCCACTGATGCTCGGGAATTGATAATCGGTTCAGAAGGTCGAGGACAAATCACTATCGAGCCCTCTGATGTCAAATATTCTCCAAACAATTTTACTTTATCTAATCCTTTGAAAATTAAATAACACGTCATTTCTAATTATGCAAGCAGAAAGAGGATCTTTTTTCCTCTTCATTGATGAAAACAGGAATCAGGTGCTTTCTTTACGCAGTCACATGTATTTCGTTATACAATCTGAAGTTGATATTTTTTGTAGTTTAGCGAATTTTTTATATCGTTGAGTTACCTAGTCTAGTTGTGCTTTAACTTTAGAAATGTCTGAAGAAGAGGTATCCGTGTAAAATGTAATTAAAATAAAGTAATTTCGAATTCGCAGAAATTGCCATCAGAAAATGAGGATGATGTTCGCAAAGAGGATTTTTCGATGCATCAAGATATGGATGCGGATAAAGCGGAGTTGGTGCAAGACACTTCGCACTTTGATATTGTTTTCCACAGCGCTGTTAAGCTTTATAAAACATTTTTGGGAGCTTATAATCAATATGATGAGGTATGACCTTAAAATTCTCCCTTAACCCGAGACCGCGTCTGACTGGATTCTCTGCAGTACTGGCGCAGCACTTTTCCCCTCTCTTTGCCCCTCACTTATTCCCTACCGCTCCCAGCGCCCAGCAAAGCACAGAAAGCGACGAGTGATGCGATCATCACGTAGTTCATTTCTTCCCCAACTGCCAGTTTTTGCATGTCGCTAGCTCCACGGGAAGCGAAGGTATTAAATTTTTTAGAGAGGCTTCCCGCTATAGTCGCCTGCGGTCTCGAAAGGGTTAAAGCTCTTTTCATGTGGACCGGAGAAGGATGGTGTAAACGTTCGTTTACTTTTTCTTTTATTTCTTACTCTCTTTTGAGAGTTCTACCTTTGGTTTGTTGTCTTTTGCCGATTGAAGTAATCGTCTTTTGCCGATTGAAGTACTCGTCTTTTGCCGATTAAAGTACTCGTTTTTAGCCGACTGGAAGTAATCGTCTTTTGACGATTGGGAAGGAATCCTCTTTTGCCGATTGTAGTAATCGTCTTTTGCCGATTCCGCTGTCCACTCTCTATTACCGGAGATGAATCGTCACCAACAGCCAATTATCTAGACTTCCCGCGGGTTTAGTCGTCGAATAATCGCCTTTGCCGATCTCTCACGACACAATCACTCACAAAACCTTGTAACTCACTTAACTTTATTGGACAGACTCACTCTAATGCGGCGCTTCTCGGCTTTATATACCCTTGGGGGGGGGGGGGGGGGTTCCTCTCCCTACTCCCTTTTTAGGGCGTTCCCTTTCGGTGGTTCCAGTCGGGTGGCGCTATCTTCCCGCCACATTACCTTAGTATGTTACTTGTTTTATCGACAGCTGCCGCTTTTTGTTGGCGATTCTTCCGCTGTTTACAATGGCGGATGGCCGCTTGAGCTTAAGGCCTGACACGCGGCTAACTGTGGCATCTTCCCCGGCATCCTTTAGTCGCTGTTATTTTACCCAATTTTGCGAATTCTTAGATTTTCCGGGAGGAATTATAGTTTAATAGGGAGGCGGACTCCTTTTTTTGGACTCTACGGCCTTATCCAATTTTTTAGGTATCTCCGTCAGTTTATGCTCAAGAATTTCAAAGGACACACGAAGAACGACAAATTTTGATGAAAGCTTTTTACTCTCGGTTGAACTACGAAAATTCTGAAGTCGTCGAAATCGTCCCTCAAGTTATCATTTTTCAAAGCTGCTTAGGTGAATCGACTTACACATCTAGATTCACCATCACAAATAAATTAAGGGTAAATTTTCTCACGAAAAAAAATTAAAATTAATTTTAAAAAATAGAATCCTCTTAATATAAAAGTGAAATGCATGCCATCGGAATATTTTAAGCTTTTCAGCCAGCATAATCAAGTTTTAAAAAAATCGCACATGGAATAACGGCGTCGTATACAGTCGTTTTTCGGCCAAATGCTTTTCGCGATTATGAACATAAGATTCATGTGACGACATCCTTTCATGACTTTTTTATCCCGATTTATGGTATGAAAAATAAGTTGTGGATTTCAAACGTTTGTTTCAGCCATCGGACCTCGCCCGATTATTGACTTTCCTGATATGATTAACTTTGGGGATGTCCCTGTTAAATTTTTGTCACAACGAGTGATTACTTTACGAAATACAAGTCGAGTAAAAGCCGTTGCAAGTTTGACAACCATAATGTAAGTCTTGTTTGTAAACGTTCGTTTACTTTTCTTTTATTTCTTACTCTCTTTTGAGAGTTCTACCTTTGGTTTGTTCAGGTTAGAGGGTGGCGAAATAAAAGAGAATAAAGTTTAACATTTATTTTGGTTCTTTCAATATACAAGTTTATTTGGGTACCTTGGATTTCGTGTGATGTCGGTGAGAAGGTCTAGGTGTAGGTTCTCAGGGTCCTCGTTGGATGGTGAAAGTTGAGGAAGTCGACTCGTTGGATCGTCCTTTGCCGATGGATCTCTAATCGTCTTTTGACGATTGGGAAGTATCGTCTTTTGCCGACTGAAGGAATCGTCGTTTGACGATTGGGAAGTATCGTCTTTAATCACTCACAAAACCTTGTTACTTACTTAACTTTATAGGACAGACTCTCTCTAGTGCGGCGCTTCTCGGCTTTATATACCCTTTGGAGGGTTTTCCTCTCCCTACTTCCCTTTTTGGGGCGTTCCCTTTCGGTGGTTCCAGTCGGGTGGCGCTATCTTCCCGCCACATTACCTTAGTATGTTACTTGTTTTATCGACAGATGGCGCTTTTTGTTGGCGATTCTTCCGCTGTTTACACTTTTTGGTCGATTTTTATTTCCTCTTTCAACAATTGCATTTTGTAGCCCATTTGCTGTTCGGCCGAACAAAATAAGCTTAGATCCTGATAAAACTTGCTCCATAACGGTTTCCTTCGCTTCTTTACAACTCGGCGTTTTCATGGGTAAACTCTACGTCACATACGATACAGGTAACCTTAACAAATCAACTACAGTTTTTTGAAAATTTTTATTTTCAGGTGACAAAGTTTGCATAAAGTTAGTCAGCTTGGCAGAAAACATCAAAGTTTCTTTTGACACAAACGTTTACCATTTTGAAAGTACGTACATCGGAACGAGAAGCACAGGGATGCTTCATTTGTGCAATGACACCGACCACATTTTGAAGTTTAAGTTTCACAAACATTTAAACTACACAGACGATATGAAGGAGCTGCTTGTGTAAGTTTTTCCTTTTCGTTTTACCCCTGTTATTGTCGCCGCAGATTGGACGGCCTCGCGAACGACTTTGTCGACAGCAAAGCGCCGCTTTCGACCATCGATAACTACTACACTCAACTAGATCAACATCGGATCGTCACTAATCGTATTGTCGCTGATGAAAGAAATCATTTGAACCTGCTAGACATGAGCTTTTATCATCCAGCATTTGAAATTTCTCCATTGGTAATTGATATGAGGCGCTCCGGGTACGAAGGGCGAACTCAACAAAACGTAGTTTCGAGATATTCGCATTTTAAAGTTTTATGTTCGGGCGAATTCAACAGAAAAGTCATGCCCTGGAATGGGAAAAGGAGTGGGGGGTTGTGGACTAGGATGTGGAGTTCGCCCTTCGTACCCGCTCGGATATCGCAGTTAGAGCTTTGCCGCATATCGGTTTTTACGTATTAAAAGGGGAAAAAAGGGCGAACTCAACATAAAAATTATATGGGTGTATTCACCAAGAGGTCTAGAATCTGAAAAATGAAAAAAAATTTGTCCGATGTTGAGTTCGCCCTTCGTACCCGGAGCGCCTCATATTGTCCAGAATGATCTAAATGAAATTTAGGAAGGGCAAGTTCTGCCACATTCGAGACATGCGATTGCTTTGATTTATAAGCCACTGTTGAACGAACCCGTTTCTGCGGTCGCCTATTGCGATGTTGAAGGTGTCGACCAACGATTCACGTTGCAACTCGAAGGAACGGGAATCGGAGCGACTATCATCAGCGAAATCGACATTGTCGATCTCGGCATAATATTTCTCGGACTCGATCACTACTGCGAAGTAATCAATTTACTTGATTTTCTAAATTTAAAAATAGGCGGTTTTTAAAAATATCGGTCCCATTGGTGGAGAAGTCGTTTTTGTCGAAGAAAAAACGATATTTGGAGGAACTATAACATGTATTCCGCCTTCAATATTCGTGTCATCAAATGAGATTGCCGTTATGAGCATCAAACTAACAAGCAGAGTCGTGGGAACATTTTATGAAACCGTCACATTTCGAGTTGACAATTCGGACAAAGTTTTCAAAATAGTCATCAAGTGAGTGGACTCTAAAAGACGATGCATGCTTCGCTTGTACGAGGGATGTCCAAAATTTAAAGACCGTTTGTATTTTGCCGCCGTACGGGCGAACTATTCTGCCAGATGGTAGCACTAGCTTGTAGCGGGAAGTTCCCCTCCACATCGCAACTGTCTCATCTCTTTATCTTATCCAGTGTTGCTAAGGCAGCCGAATGTAACATTCGTAACATTAGCGTAACAACAGCGCTCATTCATAACATTGCCATAAATAGCCGTCAAACGCCTATGAATTTCGACCTTTAGGAAACGGATGACAGAGCGAACTTCAAAACCGGCGGGACTCGGCACCGGGACGGCTGCCGTAGCAACACTGGATAAGATAGAGAGATGAGACCAGTTGCGATGTGGAGGGGGAACTTCCCGCTACAAGCTAGTGCTACCATCTGGCAGAATACTTCGCCCGTACGGCGGCAAAATACAAACGGTCTTTAATTTTTGGACATCCCTCGTACTATGAACTTTTTACCATTTTTTGATCTCTTTAGAGGAAAAATTGTTTGTCCGAAATTGACGTTTGATCAAAAAGTGCTTGATTTTGGATACGTAGCGTTTGGGTTTCCCGTTTCATTGACGCTGATGATGACGAACCATTCTCCGGTTTCAATCACGTACAGATTCGAAGTCGAAGACGGAACTGGACCGGCGATGCTTTGCTGGGATTACGCCGAAGAGAATCTCTCGCAGTACACAGGCGTTCCGAATTTTAACAGTGACCCAAAAGAGATAACCGTGGAAGAGCCGTGCGGCGTCCTATCACCCAACGCCTCCCGTGCCGTCAAAGTAACCGTTTTAGCGAACGTGACCAGAAACTGCATCAAGCCGTTGAAAGTCTTCCTTTGGGACGAAGAATACCCAGATATGGAAATCAAAATCAAATACGTCGCCGAACCAGCCAAAATCATCTTCAAACCAGACACCATTCATCATCGTTTCGCATTCGTCGACTACCCAAAAACGTTCACCATCACCATCGAAAATCAATCAGAATCATCATCCTTTTTCGTCATCATTCCACAACAAGCAAGCATTTTTTTTTCAATTTTAAAACTCTAAAATTATTACTTCAGGTAACTCCTGATGAACCTTTAGTGTACCACACGAGTATGATGAATGGTATTTTAAAACCACATTGCACCCACGAACTTGACATCACAGTCATACCAACACAACTTGGAAGATTTCATAAAGATATAATGTGCGTCATCAACTTTTAACCAAACCCTTAACACTTCTTTCAGGGTACAAATATTTGGTTACGACAGTCCTTCGATTATGTGTAAGCTGTATATAACAAGTATCGGCCCTTGTATAGTAGTGAAGCCTCCAATTTTAAACTGGGAGCCGATACCCATTCTAACAGATAATACAAAAACGATTGAATTAACAAACATTTCACCTATACCGGCTATTTGGAGAGCAGAAATGGTATAAAAGTCAATTTTTAAGAAGTGCCTAAGTTTTTTTTTAGTTGACGTTATCGAGGAAGAGGAATCCAAGGATACCCTGGACGGTTTCAGAGCAGACTGGGACGCTTTTGCCCGACGAAACGATCACATTAGATGTCACTGCTCATCTCATAGACGCTGGGGCGTTCAAAGCGATCATGTCTTTTGATGTTGAGAACGGGAAGACGATTGAAGTTTTGTTGGTCGGAATCGGAGTTGGATCTTCCATCGTTTTTACTCCTCCTATCACGAAAAATCTCCATTTTGGAAACGTTTTCAGATCCGAAGTTTTCGTCTTTCCAGTCACCGCTGTAAACAAAGGGACTCGGCTTCATCATCTTGTTTGGTCTGCACAAATTGAAGGCGGACTTCTCAAAGCTCTCAAGGGCATTCAGTCATTAGAAGGGTAGGGTATTTTGACATGATAAACATTATAAATTTTTCAGAAGTAACATTCGAATAAATCCTTTCCGAATGACACTTCGCGGAGGAGAAGTCAAACAATTAGAAGTGGAGATGTATAGCGAAATGTAATTTTTTGTTCGTAAATTATTATTTTTTTCTTATTTTATTTTTAGTCTTGGTTATTACGAAGTGGAATACATTTTATACGCAATTATCGACAGTAGAGGAAAAAGGATGACTTTGAGCAAATCGAAACTTTCAGCGAATTTCGTGGAGCCGGTCATTTCTGTGGATCCTGACCACTATAAATTTTTTATGGCAGTAATCCCACCAATGCAGAGTCCAAAAAAGCCTCCACAGGGTATTTAAAATTGTTCATCTCATTTTTAAACTTTATATAGCAACATTTCGAGTCACTTCTGAAATGGTTTTTGAAAAGTCAAAAGTCCAAGTTTACGTTCCGAAACCTTTTTATTTGTTAGTCAACCATAGTTTGCATCATAGAATGGCATATCAGAAAAGCGGGAAAGATGACATCACTTTTACTATTTTGTTCAACTCTTTTTGCACGGATCGTCATAACAAAGTTATCAAGAAAAACGCCATTGTTTCCATTGACAATAAATACAAGGTAACATTAAGTTTCTGATGATAAAGGGAGCTAAGGTAGGCAGCGCAGCCGACCACGTTAACCCTTTCGAGACCGCAGGCGACTATAGTTGCCATTCGCGCTTTTCGTTTGGAGACCGCAGGCGACTTTAGTTGCCCAGCGGCGCCAGCGGGAAGCCTCTCTAAAAAATTTAATACCTTCGCTTCCCGTGGCGCTAGCGACATGTAAAAACTGGCAATCTGTTGGGGAAGAAATGAACTATGTGATGATCGCATCACTCGTCGCTTTCCGTGCATTGCTGGGCGCTGGGAGCGGTCGGGGAGAAGTGATGGGCAAAGAGAGGGGAAAAGTGCTGAGCCAGTACCGCATAGAACCCAGTCAGACGCGGTCTCGAAAGGGTTAACAGTTTCTGATGATAAGGGGTAGGCAGTGCAGCGGACCGAATCCACGTTAATTCATCACAAAAAGTTTTTCTGACCATCATTATTCATCTAATGTTCAATTGTAGACTAAAGTTCCTTTGGTTGGTGAAATCGTTTATCCAAATTTAATCATGGAGTCGGACAACATCGACTTCGGGATTTGTCAGCCGTACATGGATAACGTCATGGCGATGGTCATTTGCAACAAAACATTTTTCCCGATCCAATTCATTTGGAAAATTCTTCCAGAAACCTTTGAATGGGTAAAAAAAATAAGGGACAAATATTTTTTAACTAAAAATATTAGCACAAAGATTCCTCCGAGTTTAATACTGTGAAAAAACGTGTGCGTAAGATCCCAGCGTGGCAGGCCACCCCGGATAATTTTTACGAGAAAACGCTAGGCCCTGAGGTCAATTTTGGTGACGACTTTCCCAATGAGGACGATGATATTGGTAAGTTTGACTTTCGAAAAGAAAAAAATAATTTACATACCAATGTTTATTGCGTATGTATTCCTCAAGGAGGTTTATTTTACTATCATATAATTAACCAATAAAGGAGGAAGAAATGAATGTGATAACGGGTATCTCACGACGCTCTTCGGCTTAAAAAGCCTCGTCAGGTGAGCTATTGCCTCTATCACAATCATTTCTATCTTTTCACTGTGCCTTTATCTCTGAGAGATTTAGTGGATACAGCGGGAAACCGTCTCCCTAAAGCTTACCGCCGCCATTGTTCTCCGAGAGATAGAGCCACTCACCACCTCATTATTGGTTTTTTAATTTTGATGACAGAGTTGGTGTCATGTCACTGTACATTTTCATTCTAATTTTCATTGCGTATGTATTCAGCAAGGGGTTTGATTTTATTATCATATAATTAACCAATAATGGAGGAAGAAATGATTGATAACGGGTATCTCACGACGCTTTTCGGCTTAAAAAGCCTCGTCAGGTGAGCTATTGCCTCAATCACAATCATTTCTATCTTTTCACTGTGCCCCTATCTCCGAGAGATTTAGTGGATACAGCGGGAAACCGTCTCCCTAAAGCTTACCGCCGCCACCGTTCTCCGAGAGATAGAGCCACTCACTCATTATTGGTTTTTAATTTTGATGACAGGTTTGGTGTCATGGCAATACTCTACATTTACATTCCAATTTTTATTGCGTATTCCGCAAAAGAGTTGATTTTACAATCATATAATTAACCAATAATGGAGATAGAAATGATTGTGAGGGAATAGCTCACCTGACGAGGCTTTTTAAGCCGAAAAGCGTCGTGAGATACCCGTTATCACAGTCATTTCTTCCTCCATTACTAGATGATATTTACTATTGTATGTTTATTTACTATTGTGTTACTGATGTTTATTTTACATAAACATAATTGTTGCAAGAGGTATAAGTTTTTGGGGTTTTTAATCCATTTTGTAGGGTATACAGAATATCTGCCTTTATTTACTTTATTTATTTTTAGAAAACATAAAGGAGACCTTAACAACGAAAGGCGGTAAATCGTATTTCGAAGGAGATTTAGCCTGGTTGACCGAAATAATAGCCGAAGTTGTCCAAAAATTTGGTTTGCTTACCTTATTAAGGAAAAAAACAAACTAAAATTTCTAGAAACTGAAGAACTTCTACATCCTCTGGAACTCCACCAAGAGCTTATAAACCTACAAGAACAAATCGAAATTGAAAAGCAAAAGATGTTAGAAACAGAAAAAGTTTTGGATGAAAAAAATGCTGCTCCACCTAAAAAAGAAGAAAAAAGTCAAACTAAATTATCAAAAGATAAAAAGGATAAAGTAAACTTTTTTCCTGAACTGGTAAACAAAATTTAAACATTTTTTTAGACAAAACCTGATCTACTTGATGAGACAGAATACGAAAATGTAAAATGATTATAAAGTTTAAAATTTAATTATCTGTCCATAGTTGACAAAAGTTGATGTTCATAATGCTTCAGCAATACGAGAAATTCTTTGCCCAGTTTTGGCGAAACATCTGAATCTCGGTCTGGATCTTCGAAATCGAAAAATATTATTAAAATTGCCATATTTTAAAAGAGAGATGCCTTGGGTAAGGAACTTATGAAAGAAAAAAATTAATATTTTGTTAGGAATTGGATTTGATTCCTCGTTTTGGGACTATACCGGCGAATACTTGTACGGTTCTTTCCGCGTTTTTTAAACCGGACGAATACGGTTTCGCCAAAGGAGTCGCCGTTCTCGAAGTCCAAGGGGGTCCCAATGAATACGCGACGGTCGTCGGAGCTTGCGGTCTCGTTCAGTACAGCGTCGAACCTGAAGAACTCAATTTTGGAATGAGAGTATAAAAAAAACGCTTTTCCTTTTCCCTTTACTCTTCTGTTTAGAAATTTTGCACAATTTGGAAGGAGAAAATAACGATTAAAAATCTGGGCTCTGGAACATTCGATTTTGAACTTATCATGTCCGCAAATGACGCTTTGACCGAAGAGATGAGACCAATGACCTACTCGGTGACGCCGACCAGAGGGACTTTACGCGGGGACAAAAGCGTCGAAATCGACGTCATTTTTTACCCCGGAATATGCGGACCTGTCGAAAAATTTCTTACCCTTCACGTAATTTTTTTTACCATAATTTTATCTATTTTAAAACTAGATCGCATGTCTTTTACCGTATCATTTGAGAATAATTGGATATGCGACGATGCCCCAAATCGCAGTACAAGCTGAAAAGGATCTGTCCTGCCCTGAAGTTCCGATTCCTTTATGGTATTTTTATATTTGAAAGAGACAATATATTGCGTTTTAGTTATAAAGCGATTGGTACATTGTGTTGTGAATTTTTTGACAAATCGTTTGCTCCAAAAAAAGAAGAAGAAGAAGACGACGACGAAGTCAATGTTTGCCTTATGATGCCTTTGGATCCTTTCATACCTGAAATTTTTGAAGATGGATGGGTCATAATTACGGATCATGTATTTTATTTTTCAATTAATTTTTACATCCTCCGCGGGGAAGTGATCCAGATCTCTGACTTACCTTGTCTGTAGAACCAGTGTTTAGCCCTAATCTCCTTCCTCGGAGAAAAAATTTTTTAAATCTTTTTTTTTTGTTTTGAAGGATTACGTTCCTACTGTTGAAGAAATCAATTTGGCCTGTGAAAGAGAGCTTGTGTACAACTACAACGATTTTTTGCCCGAATATATTCAATGCCATGCTCTTCACCACGAGGAATCGTGTGCTAACTTCCCCTATTTTTACGTCCCTGGTTATAAAATTGATTTCGGTGGCATATGTTTTGGCACAACCACCGTTATAAATTTACCTCTTTACAACCCTGGGACTTTACCGGCGGAAGTCCGACTTGTTTTTCCTCTCAACGTTCACGATTTGCCTCAAACCATCGGACTTGAGATAAGGTGAAAAAACAACTACATTAAAAAATTTTTTTTAATTTTATTTTAGAACTGCACGGAATTTATTGATTCCGCCCAAAGGCACGAAAACGGTCCCGCTCATCTTTTCTCCAGGAACGAAATATCAGAAAAGAGTTGAAACGCCTTTTCAATTTCACTTCAAAATTAAAGTAAAATATTTTTTTGGGCGATCAAATTTTAGCTTCCCCAAAACGAGGGGTTCAATGAGTCAAGAATCTAGCCCTCTCAACGAGCCTCATCTTGGCGCCCCAACATTTTAACTTTCTTAAAGAAGTTATTGTGATACCCTCCACGTCGGGTTTTTGGAGGGTAAAATCAAATATTGATCTTTACCGATCTCAACTTTGTCTGTGGTGCCGGCCGTCCGTCCGTTGCATTTTTTTTCCGGAACACTTTACGGCCACAGTTTTCATCTGATTTTCACCAAATTTTAACACAAATTTCTTTGGCCGGTGAAGAAGAATTTAACAGGGGCGATTTTTGAATTTCGAAAAAATGGCAGAGATATGGCTGTTTGAAATTGTAAGAAATTCGCTGCGGCCGTTGGGCCGTTTTTCACCAAATTTTCACCAAAGACTCCTTATATTTTTTACTAATTTTTGGTGTAAAAAGATTGCCACTTTTTAATTATTATTTTTTTTAGTAGGGAGAAATTTCGTACTTCTACCCATTACGAGAGGCACATCCCTAGGCCAAAGAGCCCATTATTTCTACCTTGACACTTAAATAAATTTGCGAAAAAAAAAGAACTTCGAAAAATTTTTCAGAAAAAAAAAGCGCAAATTTAAAAAAAACCCCGGAAAATTAAAAAAAAAACCTCGGAAAATTAAAAAAAAACTTCGAAATTTTTTGACAAAAAAAACTTTAAAAATAAAAAAATTAAATAAAAAAAACTCGGAAAATTAAAAAAAAAATCTTAGAAAATTTTTTGAAAAAACAACAAAATCTTCCCCCTTTGTTATACTTTCCCTCCCTTATACATCCCCTCCGTTATACTTTCGTTCCCTTATACTTCCCCCTCCGTTATACTTCCCCTGACTTATACTTCCCCCTCCGTTATACTTCCCCTGACGTATACTTCCCGGCTCCGTGGCTGGTGGGTTCAGTCTTGGACTTTCACCTCGGAGACCGGGGTTCGATCCCAGGTTGGGTATAGGGATTTTTGGTTGGAAGTTAAATTCCAATTAAAAATATCCTTCTACAAAATCTGTGGATAATTTATTTAGGCCACTACTCTGGTAGTTGGCCCAAAAGGGCGCCACGGCATTATGGCGAAAGCCCCGCCTGGGTCCGACCCCCTCCCCCTTTGTAAAAGCCTGTGGCTAATACAATTAACAAAAAAAATAAAAATAAAAAATAAAAAAATTAAATAAAAAAAACTCGGAAAATTAAAAAAAAATCTTAGAAAATTTTTTGAAAAAACAACAAAAAACTTCCCCTTTGTTATACTTTCCCTCCCTTATACATCCCCTCCGTTATACTTTCGTTCCCTTATACTTCCCCCTCCGTTATACTTCCCCTGACTTATACTTCCCCCTCCGTTATACTTCCCCTGACGTATACTTCCCCCTCCGTTATACTTCCCCCTCCTATATTGTTACTTCCCTGTAAGGAAGTTTTTGTTGGAAGCTCTTCAAACCAGTACTTTCCACAGGAAGCAGAACTAATTTTTTAAAATTTAAGTTACTAAAAACACTATTTTAGGTTCAATGTGGTGCAATCATCCCAGTAACAATCAAAGCGATGTTGACGATTCCAAAATTGTCTTTCAACAGAAAATTGAATTTTGGGACTATAAAATGCAGCCAGAAAAAAGTTATGAAATTCACCTTAAATAACGAGTAATTATTATAACCTGAGCTTATTTTTTAAATAAAAATCTGGGTGTTAATTTTACCTCGGTTTTGACCCAAAATTCACTTGATCCTCTGCCTAGTAACATCCTTTTTACCCATCCAAAAAACACCCCGTTCGTCTAACACTATTGTTGCTTTTAGTACTTCAACTACTGTGGAATGGTCATGTATTCAACGGGTAGTGAAGCGAAATCCTGCTGCTGGATCAGACTCAAAATGGATAACGGATCAGATGGACTCTCCTTTCGAAGTTTTTCCACATTACGGCCTCATAGAGCCGAACACTTCTCAGATGATTTCCGTCGACTTCATTCCTTTAGCTCCAGTAATTTTGAAAAAAAGGAAAAAATTTAAGGTTTTTTTAGGGCTCTTATGAAAGAATTTTTGAGTTTTATTTCGTCCACAATCAAGAATGTCAGACGATGAAAGTCGTCGGAAATGCCGTTGATCCTTTGCCACTTTTGGAAACGGACACTATCGATTTTGGAAACGCGATACCATTTTTGGACCATAAAGAAAAATACATAAAAGCCACCAACAACACACCGTTCCCTATGGAAATTTACTTTCCAGAGTTCACCAAGTATGTAAATTAATAATTTGGGCCCTCCACAGTCCTTCAGGATGTTAAGCCTAAAGCAGGGCTAAGAGGTCCCCTATTATTGGGATTTGCTGCAGATGTACTTAAAATAATAATTTTGCAGAGAAACAGACGAGAAAAAAATATTTACAGCATTGAGCCGTTATTATCAAGTCCCTAGCTTGTTCATACCGACGGAGTTTTTTGAAAATTCTATGTCGGAAAAACTTTCGGATGTTTACTATAATAAGTTAGGAACTTTGGCTTTAAATCATATTGAAAATATGAAGATGCAGCCGAGGGTTTCTTTAGCTTCCAAAAGGGCTTCTCGAGCATCGAAGGTTAACGTCAGTAAGTTGGAAAATATTTCTGCGTTAAATTAAGTTTTAAAAAAATTGAATAGAACCGAAGTCTGCAAGAGGAAAAATGCCAAAAGATCCGGATAAAGCGTCGAAATCTAAGTCGAAAGAGAGCGATCAACCTCCTGATATTGATGAAGCTATTAACGGTAATTAATCCTACTTCCTTTTGAAAGATATGATTTGAAACTTCTATATCAAAATTTCAGTCTACCTAAAATACTTGGAAGATCATCCATCGACGCATCGTGAAGATCTTTTTATATGCCTCAAGAAAAAGGCAAAGAAAGCGGAAAGTTGATTTTTTTCGGAGGAGGCCCAGGGACCGACTATAAATACTACGCAAAAATGTTTGCCGGGCACAACGGCTACAAATATCTAACTCTAGACGATTTGATACTCGAACAAGCTTCTGAACAAAATTCAGACGCAGCAAGATTCGTCAGAAACGCCATAAATCGTGTTTATTGCCACGAAATTATGAATATCAACCCTCAACACTACGGCGACCTTGATAAAATAGATAACCGTACTGTCTTTTAAGTTTTTCTTTTTCATTATATTTTTGTAGAAGAGGATGTTTCTGATCCAAATTTAAATTTGACTGTAAAACTGGAAGCTGTTTTGAAGAATAGAAAAGATAAAAAAACTCAAGATCTTATTGATCGTGCGGTGACGGAATGGTAATATTTTTTTGGTCGCCATATTGGATTTGTTGATAGCAGGAGGTTCTGGTTTATCTCAGAGTAGCCAACTTTTCACAATGTTTTCAGGTTTGGAGGACCTTCATCGAAATTAGATCGTACTAGCGAACCAACTGCTTCTTCTTCTTCGAAAAAACTTCCGACGAAACAGAAAAGTCAAAGCATAAAAAGGGCGTCCACGCGAAGAAGAAGTACGAAAAAAATGACCAAAAAAGGTTCCATAGCTCCAGGAGCGAAAGCGGTCAAATCCGCCCATATTATCGGAGATAATATGGTTTTTGAGATGATTTCGTTGGAAATTATAAAAGAACTCGTGTGCCCTCGACTTACATCATTGATGGCCGAAAGAGGCGTCGTTATAGATTTTATGCAAAACGAAATAGTCAGAAATTCTCTTGACGTTGTCCGCTTGATATGGAAATGTTTTGATTATAAAAATTGTGATATCTACAGCATAACTTTGCATTCAAGTTATGATAAGTATATGACAGAGCAAACTGTTCTTAGAGTCAAAGAAGGTAAATCCCACTGAGGTTGATGCTTTTTTTATTTGATTTTTAGAAGCGATGTTGTTTCAAAAGAAGAAAGACATGATCGATTTTATTGAGAAGATGAATGGTAAAGAGTTTATGAATGATATCAGGACTCCTGATCAGGAAAGCTATTTGGATTTGTTGATCGAAAGAGCGGCAAAAGTTGAGAAAAAGGTTGGTGTTGAAAAAGAAACTGTGAAACAGATACCGGGTGGGAAAGGTGATAAAAAGAAGGAAAAGACGAGAGGGTCGGTGAAGAGGGCGTCGATGAGGCGGAAGTCCGCTAAAAGAGGATCGACTAGAAGAGGCTCAGAAAGGAGGTCGTCTTCCAGAAGAGGTTCAGCAAGAAGAGGATCTGCTAGACGAGGGTCTGCTAGGCGAGGTTCTGCTAGACGAAGTTCAGCAAGACGGGGGTCGGCGAGGCGAGGTTCCAGACGTTCTTCTTCCCTCAGAGGAAAACGATCGGGCAAAGGAAAAAAACATATCGACGTTGATCCAGGTTAACTTCTTATTTTTGACCGTAACTTATAACTTTCCTCCAGATGTCTTGGATCAAATCAGAAGACAAATTAAGGATATGGAGCTACAGGAACTTTACTTGAAATATGAAAAAGATGAAAAAGAATTGAGAGATTTTTTCGCATATTTGGACCCTCAAAAAGTATCACTTTATTCTTTTAAACCCTTATTTTACCCCTTGGCACTACTGGGCAGTAGCCCCATAAACAATTGCCACTGCAGGCTTTTATTTCCAAAGACATAACGGCACATTTGGAGCCCATTTTATTAGGTGTACAAAATGAAACTCAGCCACAGGGTAAATTTGAATTTTGCAGATTTTAGCCGAGTTTCAATTTGTACACCTAGTAGTTCATTTTTTCTAAATTTTGAACATTTTAGGCGTTAAAGTCCATCAAAAGTTGACCTTCTCCGTGTAAGAAGGTTATTGAAGCATAACCATTAAGAAGGTTAATTTTTAAAGGCTTGTAAATCGTAAACCGTTACAGATATTGAAAAAATGCACTAAATAAAATCTGTTGGAAATTCAATTCTCTTTAATTTTTATTCCATTCATTTTTTCTCTAGGACGCACTGTTTTCAAGATAAATTTACTTAAAAAAAATGATTTTCCGAAAATGGTGCATCCTAGAAAAAAATAATTAAGTGCAAATTTATAGAGAATTAAATTTCCTACAAGTTTTATTTATTAGGTATACAAAATGAAACTCAGCCACAGGGTAAATTTGAATTTTGTAGATTTTAGCCGAGTTTCATTTTGTATACCTAGTTTTAAAATGCTAATTTCTCCACTTTAAGACTGACACCAGAGAGAAAGAGAAATTGGCAGAAGAAGAACGATTGATGGATGAAGAAACGAGTTCGGAAGTAAATTTAACAAAAAGCAAATCTGGGAAACAACTTAACATGAATAGCGATAATGTATGGCTTTCTTAAAATTTTATTCTTAAATAAATCAATTTAGGGGAAAAAGATGCCGGGAATACCGTATTATATTTTGTATTCAACTAGTGCCATGGAGCATCTCATTTTGGGATTGGCGAGCCTAGAAGAGTTTGAAATTGTGAAAAGTAATCTGATTTGAATAACTTTGAAGTTAGTAATTCATTTTAGGATCACCGAGTGGAACAATGTACGATTTGTTTCCTCCAAAGCCTTCATTGTATTACTGGCTTGTGCCTCCTGTGGATGAAAAGACTTTGTTGGAAAAATTCGATGTGGCAAATCAGTCGGATATGGAGTTCGTCGAAGACGAAATCGCTGTGGAGTCTTCTCGAGCTAAATTCGAGTCGGCTTCTTTACTCAAGTTGGCCGCAGAATCCGAATCAGTTATATCGATAAAGAAGCCCATAAAAACCTCTGAAACAAAAAAAGAACAAAACAAATCATTAGTAAAATTTCGCCATATTAAAAGCGACACTGGGTATCTCATCCACAAAAAAATCGAGCTCCTCCTCCACAAAACGTCCTTTTAGAAACCGTTCTTAACGATAACCAGTGTTGCATCTAAAAGATATCCTCCATCCTTTTTTAATTACGATTTTTTTTAGTCTTTCGACAGATCGAAACCTCATACTGCACCTGATTCGGCCACACGTTCGCTTTCAAAAGACAGAAGAAGCAATCCGGTACATGAAATACATTTTTCGACTTTAAATTTATAGAAAATTTTAGAGATTTCATTCTCCAGAATTGGGAAAATCGATAGACTCTTCACTTGAATCCGATCCTTTTGCTATAGTTGGAGTCACAATTGAAAAACCTGCAGGTGATTACGGATTTTTTGACCCAAACACCGCATTCTGGGAGCATAATCAATTGATTTTTATGAGATTTTATTGTTATTTTTGTGATTTTTCTTAAGATTAAATTTTGTTTTTCAGATGAAAGTTATCCTTTTAATATACCAGGGCCGAGGATAACCCTCCAACCGGGCGATGAGGCGATTTGGCCGGTTATTTTCACTCCTAGAGGCTTCAACAGTTATAAAAAGACGATTTCGATGAAAGTCGCCGGATGGACTCACGCTGAACATTTGATTAAACTTGTGGGCAACGCGGATATTCCGACCATTGACACAAATCCTTTCGTTTTGTTTAAAGAGGTTAGAATTCGTATCCAGGCAAAAGAATAGGCTTTGACCTGCTGGAATGCTTCTGATGATCAAGAAGCCAATGACTGCGATAAATGCTTTAAACTAGAGATCTCGAAAATCTCTGCTCATTCATCCATTAAATGACACCCTTTTTCTTCAGGTTTTTGAAGAGAAGCCGAAAAGAATGATCAGCCCCGCCTACTTACTGGATAAAATGCATTTCGATTTCGGAAACGTTTTAATCGCAAAAAATCAAAAAAACAAAAGGTAGCAACCAATTTAAAAATTACTAATTTTTCTGGAAGACTTTTCCAAGTAGAAGCGACTTTCAAATTTGTCAACACTTCTTTCGTCGACATCGAACAAATCGTTTTTAGCTTCTACAGAATGCCGGAAGAAAACTATTCGTTCGACCCTCCAGTTTTGGAAATAAAGGTTGATAAAAGTGGAAAAATAATTTAAAATTTAAAAATTTTTAGGCGAATTCTTTCGCGTATTTGACAGTTCGTGCGCATCCTCAGAAGCCTGGAATATTAGTTCAAGATTTAGTTTTTTCGATAAAAGACAACCCAGAACCTGGAATTATTCAGCTATGGACCAACGCCTGTAAACCCGTGCTGCAGTTTATACCACCTCAGCTGTTAAAAAGGCACGAATACATATACAGGACATCTTCGGAATCTTTGCGGATGAAAAACGACTGCGGAGTCGCACTTTTTTGGGTTTTGAAAAACGCCCAGAATTTAAGGCTCAAAGGGATTATGATTTCGAAAAAGTCTGGATTGATCGGAAATAACGGAAGTGACGATATCACCATTACTGTTTATGGAGATAAACCAAAAGTTATTCGAGAAGACCTTCATTTTGAGGTAAAAGACAGAACGTGTACTCTCTGGAAAACTCGTTGAATTGAAAAAGCACAGTTTTTTTAAAAATGTCTTTTTTAGTTATATCACGAATCCGGATTGGGTGAAATGGTTGCTGAAGAAGTCATCCCGTTCGAGTTAACTATAGAAGACATCATTATTGATATTAGTTACACGTGTGTATTGATAGAAATTGATAGTTTGAGGCGCTCCGGGTACGAAGGGCGAACTCAACATCGGACAAATTTTTTTTTTTTCATTTTCAGATTCTAGACCTTTTGATGAATACACCCATATAATTTTTATGTTGAGTTCGCCCTTTTTTCCCCTTTAAATACGTAAAAACCGATATGCGGCAAAGCTATAACTGCGATATCCGAGGGGTACGAAGGGCGAACTCCACATCCTAGTCCACACCCCCACTCCTTTTCCCATTCCAGAGAATGACTTTTCTGTTGAGTTCGCCCGTAACATAAAACTTTAAAATGCGAATATCTCGAAACTACGTTTTGTTGAGTTCGCCCTTCGTACCCGGAGCGCCTCATTTAGAAAATTTTAGGAGGATAAAAGACGGCATTGAAGATCATTCCTTGAATCATCTTAACTTTGGGACTGTTAAAGTGAGCACGCCAGTCACAAGATTTTTTTACATTTACAACCAAGGAAAATCTGAAATTTCTTTACGGTAAGTTGTAAAAGAAAACATCTCTATCATTTTTTGGTCACTGAATTTTTTGTGGAAAAAAAATGTATTTTTAGAATAAATTATTACGTCAAAGACAAGCAGATTTTCGACCCTGAGAAAATTTTTACGATTGAAGAAAATCATGTTAAATTGAAAGGGGGATCGAGAGCAAAAGTTGAGGTAACTAACTAGTTGTAGCGTTATCAATTTTGGGGGTGTCCTCCTTGTTGGTAGCCAACTGGTCCTACGTAGACCACTGAAAACCCACCATCCTTAGTAGTTTGAGTCAAAGATGGGCAATGATCATATTTATGATTAAGATTTTAAATCATAGGAATATTTTTCTGAGATTAAGAATAAGATTAAATTCGTATTCACGTAGTAAAAGTATGATTAAAATCACACTCACGAGTATGATTAAGAATAAAGTCCTAATCACAGAAATGATTAAGAATCAACTTTTAATCAATGGAAATCTGTGATTAATCCCAGAAAGCTGTGATTAATCACCAGAACGTTGTGATTAATTACAGGAATCTGTGATTAATCATAGGAAAATAATGATTAATCATTGGAATCTGGGATTAATTAAGGGAAAAGCTTGATCAATCATTAGTACATTGTGTAATCACAATCATATCTCTAAAACTCCTTTCATTTGTATAATGATTAAAATTTTGGAGTTTTAGAGATTGATAGATTTTGAGTTTTTAGTTTTTGAGAGTAAATTGTGATCAGAGGTGACAATATTCACAGATTCCTGTGATTTCACAATTTACTAATGATTGATCAAGCTTTTCCCTTAATTAATCCCAGATTCCAATGATTAATCATTATTTTCCTATGATTAATCACAGATTCCAACGATTAATCATTATTTTCCTATGATTAATCACAGATTCCAATGATTAATCATTATTTTCCTATGATTAATCACAGATTCCAATGATTAATCATTATTTTCCTATGATTAACCACAGATTCCAATGATTAATCATTATTTTCCTATCCGTGATTAATAACGTTCCGGTGATTAATCACAGGTTTCTGGGATTAATCGCAGATTTCCTGTGATTAAGAGTTGATTCTTAATCATCTCTGTGATTAGGGTTTTATTCTTAATCATACTCGCGAGTGTGATTTTAATCTTATTCTTAATCACAGAAAAATATTCCTATGATTTAAAATCTTAATCATGAATATGATTAAGATTTTGCCCATCTCTGGTTTGAGTCCTTAATCACTGACCCTAGCAAGGGGGTTTTGATGCGTAGGGGCGACCCCATAGCTTAGACTTAAGCAATCAGAGAGTAACAACCTGCGGAGGGGCAGGCACTGTCCTGAAAGATTTCCAGTCATTCTACTCGGGCCGGGATGATACAGGAATCATGGCCCACATTTCATATTTACTTTTTTTAAAGATTACAGCCTGTTGTCCGACGGCACTAGAATTGAATAAAGAGCACATGTTCAGCTTACTTATAGTCATCCATAAAAAGACGAACGTTCGAGACAACATCGCCACCATTCCAATCCCAGTATCTATCAAAGTCGTCTATTCCTTGTACGTATTAGCAATTAAGACCACAAAAAAATGTCTCTTTTTAGGTTTACAATTCAGCCTTCAAAAGAGTTGAATTTTGGAGTTATGGAAGTTCATGCAGTTATGAATTTACCAATTGTCATTGAAAACACAGGGCCGTATGAATTTAGTTACAATCTTGTTCCCAAACAGCAGCTAATCGGGACGGAAGAAGCTCCGGCCCAAACTCCTAAAAAAGTGACAAAATCCTCTGGATTTTATAAGTTTTTTTGAATTTACTCATAGGTTTTGACGTATGCAAAATCGATAACCTTCTCATCAGCGAGCACTTCTCTTCCTCCCAAAAGAACAAGCGAAAATTCGAATAGAACACGAAAGAGTTTGAAAAAAATGAATAACAAAAAGCGAAAATCGTACTCAAGCGCTCGAACCCACAAGACAAATAAAGCTTCTGTTCAATTCAAAGCTTCCCAAAAAGGCGAAACTATTTCGACCGATCATACACAGAACGAATCTTCAGAAAGTAAAATGAAGGAAGGAAAGAAGAAACGAAAGTACAAACGCAGAATGTCTACCGCAGTCATAAAAAAAGTGTAAGATAAAAACCATAGTTAAAAACTGATTTAAATTTTAGGGAGCGCGAGATTCCAACTTTTCATGCTTCAAGAGCGACTGGACTCCTTCTTCCAGGACACACCGTCGAAATAATCGTCACTTGTTCACCTCAAAGGGAAAGAATGTATTCTGAAGTAAAATTTTTTTTAAAATCACCTCGAAGAAAAATCGAAAATATTTTTAGGATTACTTTCTTTTGATAAGCGAATCAAGTCCTGAGTACAGAAACGGAATTCCCATAAAGTTTGTGGTGACAGGATGCATCCCTAAAATCGACTACAATGTCAGAAAACTTTTACAAGGAGTTGAAATCGTCCAAAATGACGAAGACGTCGATCTGAGCTCAGTAAGATTATAAAATACAAAATGGCATCTCAAAAAATTTGTAAGGGAGAACCAGTGACAGTTTTTAACGAAAATACCGATACTATAACTTTCTATAACGTCATACTTGGAGAGACGAAAACGACTTCGTTGTTTCTGAACAACGAAAGTGCCATCCCTTCGTGCGTAGTGACGAAAATCAACGATAAAAAGACCAAGAGAAAATGCTTTTTACTTTCTGAAAACCAAAAAAAATTCACATCCTACATCCCTTCGTACAGCACAAAAGTCGTCCTTTTAAAATTTAAGCCGGATTGTCTGGACGTATGATATATTAAAATTGAAATTTTTAAATTTTTTCTTAGAAACAAAAAGCGAAATTGAAACTGAGGACGAAATATCAAAATAGGAAAAGTCCTGTGGTTGAATTTAAAGTGGAAGGAAGAGCTGTTTTGCCGATTGTGAAAATAATCGACCCACAGACGACAGAAGTCGAAAATGAAGTCGTCAATACTGTTTTAAATTTTGGAAATCGCGCCATCGGAATTGAACACGTCGAAAAAATAACGCTGCGCAACATAGGTCCAGTCATAGCTACAGTAAATAAACATTTAGTGATAAACTTAAAACCATTTTTAGGTATTAATCGATGTTCTTTCCGATGATGAGAGAATTTCGTTGGCACCTTCGGAAAACGGATTTTTGAAAGAAGACCTCGCCAAACTTGTCCATGGTTTTATATTTAAGTTTCATCATTTCCAATATCCGTTTTAGATGTTATAAAAAAGACAAAAGTTGTAATTCGTCCGAATCAAGATTTCGATTTAGTAGCCTCTTTTACTCCGGAGGAGACGGTTAAATCGGAAATGAAATTTTTGCTGCATACGGTCAACAATCCGTACGAGACTCAAGGAGTTGTTATAAAAGGACTTGGGTTTAATTATGATATAAATATTACTGGGCTTGATTATATGTTGAAACCATCTGGCTTAGGTACTTTTTAATTTTTTTTAAACTTCCTTAAAGAAGTTATTGTGATACCCTCGACGTCGGGTTTTTGGGGAAGGGTTTTCCAGAACCCGTAGGGTAAATTCGAATATGGATCTGTAACGATCTCAACTTTGTCTATGGTGCCGGCCGGCCGTTCGCAGCATTTTTTTCCGGAACAATTTACGGCCACAGTTTTCATCCGATTTTCACCAAATTTTCACCAAAATTTCTTTAGCCGGTGAAGAAGAGTGTAGAGATTTTTGAATTTCGAAAAAATGGCGGAGATAAGTCTGTTTGAAATTTTAAAAAATTAGCTGCGGCCGAACCGTTAATCAGATTTTCACCAATTACTCCTTATATTTTTTTAAGAATTTTTGGTGTAAAAAAATTGCCACTTTTAATTATTAATTTTTTTAGTAGGGAGAAATTTATACTTCTACCCATTACGAGAGGCACATCCCTTGGGCAAAGAGCCCATTATTTCTACCTTGACACTTGGAAAAATTTCGAAAAAAAAACTAAAAAAAAGCGCAAAAAATGAAAAACCCGGAAAAATTTTTGACAAAAAAAAATTAAAAAGGGCAAAAAAAAAAAAAAAAAAAAAAAAGAAAAACCCGGAAAATTTTTCGTAAAAAACACTTCCGCCTCCCTTATTCTTTCCCTCCTTTATTCTTCCCCTCCTTTATACTTTTCCTCACATCGTTATACTTTCGTTCCCTTATACTTCCCCTCCGTTATACTTCCCCCTCTGTTATACTTCCCCCTCCTATATTGTTACTGCTCTTTAAGGAAGTTTTCTTTGGAAGCTATTCAGACCAGTACTTTCCTTCTTGACAGCTGTGATTTCAGGAGTTCCTCCTCAAGTTCTCGATTGGTCTGAAACGAGTCACATTTACAACGTAGACTTTGGAAACTGCGTTATAAGCGACGTGAAAATCGTTTCTTTTATTTATCAAATTTGTCAAATATTCTTCATCTTTTTGAATGGAATTTTCTTCCTGATTCCGTCAAAATGATACCGAGCAGCGGTTTCGTCCTGGCTAACTCTCAAAAGCAAATTTTTGCACTTTTCGTTCCTCAAGATGCTCTTAATTTAGAAGTAATAGCTAGTCAGAGACCTTGATCACTGATCCACTAGGTCAATAATAATTAATTTTTAGAATGTGATAACTTGCGATTTGATTAAAATCGAAATGGAAAATCCACCATTGGATTGGAGTAAAGAGAAAGGGCTTGTGAAACTTTTACAGCAAGGGCCTTTATCTTATGAGCAACTTGAAGAATATTTGACTGGGAGTGTATTAACCGAACCTCAGCCTCCCTATAAAGAGCTGGACGACCCAAACGGAAAAACTTATTTTTCAATTCCATTATTTATAACAGGATCTTCAGATCTTCCAGAAATCGAGGTTTATCCAAAACAATATTGTTTGACGTATCATGTCTTTTTCAAGTAATTGTGATTTTAAAATTAATTTTTTTTAATTGGCGATTTTAGCAAAGAAAGGAAAAAATAGTTATGAAAATATGAAGGATCGACCTGCTGAGTTTAGTTGGACTATTGATTATAAAAAAGTGACTCCTCCAGCTCCTTGGCGTTCTATAAAGGTCAATTTTTATTCCTTAAGGGGGATATGAGATGAAAATAGTTTGCACAACCTCCGCTAGTGGCTCTTTCCTAGGCAAACATCTCCCACTCTTTCCACGGAAGGTCATAAACAAATAATTAATTTTTTCGGCAGGGTTTTCCGTCTATATCGATCGGAACTCTCGGGACAAACTATTATCCTCCAGTTTCTCTTTTGAAACGTCGAGAACTCATCGAGATATTGAAAAAACGAGACGAATATTTAGAGGAAGAGGAAGAAGAGGAAGAGATAGAAGAAGACGAACACGTTATGGAAGAAGACAAAGAAGAAGAAGAGGAGGAAGAAGAAGTCGAAGAAGAAATAAAACACGTAGAGAACAAAGTGAAAGAAAAAAGAAAATCCCTGAAGTCTCTTCGGCATTATTTCGGTTCTTTGAAAAGAGCGACTCTTGTTCGACATTTTTCACGAAAAAAGATGAGGCAAAGGATCTTAAGACCGAAGAAAATCTCAAATCGTAAAGGTCTGGGGATTTTTTACCATGTTAGAAGCTTAAGAAATTTTTAGATCTTTTTTACAATCCGGATGAGGATGATGGAAGTGTAAGCAAATGGTTGTCGACTCAAGAAATAGCAAAAATGACGAATGCGTTTACGATATACCCTAGCGAAGGCTATATTGATGGCGACGAAGAAGTTTATTGTGAAGTCACCTTTTCTCCAACCTGCATCGATAACTTTTTAGCCAAATTGAGCTTAGAGTAAGCCATCAATTTTCAGATTTCCAACTTTTATTAATTTCCTTAAAGAAGTTATTGTGATACCCTCTACGTCGTGGGGAAGGGTCTTCCAGAACCCCGTAGGGTAGATTCGAATATGGATCTATACCGATCTCTACTTTGTCTGTGGTTCCGGCCGGCCGTCCGTAGCATTTTTTCCGGGACACTTTACGACCACAGTTTTCAACCGATTTTCACCAAATTTTCACACAAATTTCTTTTGAATGTAACGAGGACGATTTTTGAATTTCGAAAAAATGGCGGAGATATGTCTGTTTGAAATTTTAAAAAATTCGCTGCTGTTGGTCCGATTTTCACCAAATTTTCACCAAAGACTCCTTATATTTTTTACGAATTTTTGGTGTGAAAAAAGTTGCCACCCTTATACTTCCCCCTCCTTTATACTTTCCCTCCCTTATACATCCCCTCCTTTATACTTTCGTTCCCTTATACTTCCCCCTCAGTTATACTTCCCCCTCCTATATTGTTACTTCTTTTAAGGAAGTTTTTGTTGGAAGCTCTTCAAACCAGTACTTTTTTTTTTGCAGAATCAAGGGGTCCCCGGAAGAACAAATCGTGTTTTTAAGAGGAATGTCGCAGATGTCTTACTGCCACATCGAAGCCGAACAATCTGATTATTTATCAAGAAAAATCCATATTTTAGTTCCAACGACCGCCCTTACGATGAGGACATTCCAGTCATTGAAATTCAAGTTGTCGGAACAGGGAATACATTTTGTAAAAGATTTAACGTTTGAATCCAACGAAAGTCGGTTACTGCTTCCGTTGGGAAGATGAAGGCGGATGCGTGATCGCCAAAGGAAAACAGAAGAAATAAGAAAAGGAGAATTCTTCGTCTGCACCAAACCTTTCGGATCCATCCACCCAGGATCAAGTTATGAAATGGAATTCATTTTTAAATCATTTAAACCCATTTTGTATGAATCTTTATGGAAGTTGATAATTCCTGAATTGTTTTTGAGTCAACATATTTTATTTGTGGTTAAAATGGACGATCCTGATGTTAAATTTGAGCCGAACAAAATTGAACTGAAACCTACATTGTTGGGATGTACGACAAGCGGAGAAGTCGTTTTAAAAAATAACGAAGATGAAGAAATAAGTTTTAATTTTAACGACGAATCCCTTTTTACATCTGATGGACTTCAGTCTCTTCATATAAGCCCAGCTTCTGGGACAATAGAACCTCGAGGAGAAGTCATCGTCAATTTATGCTTCACACCGAAATTCGTTCGTGAAATTTGGTTCGTTGCAAAATGCAAAATTTCAAAAATGCACTCCTTTCTTGAACTCAAAGTGAGGACTTTATGTTTCAAAACTGTTTGCTTCGTGGCCCACGTTCATCAAGGGAAGCAAAATCGTCTGAACCATTCCGCAGTCAACAATATTGACATCGGACAAGTAAAATGCTTTGTTTATAACTCAAGCAAGATTTTGTTTTTAGTTAACTCACATGATTCCGTATCATTTGTACTTCAAGCTTGAAAATCAAGGGATCCTTCCTTGGTATTTTACTTGGAAGCTTCCTCATGAAAATGGCAATATTCACCTAAGCTGCGATAAACCTACGGGATTGCTAGTTCAAGGGTCGAGAATCACAAGCGTCATTACGCTCACAGTCAAAGCAAAAACTCAATTTTCCAAACTACCCATCGGTTTGATAGTAAGTGTAAACGTTCGTTTACTTTTTCTTTTATTTCTTACTCTAAAGAGTTCTACCTTTGGTTTGTTCAGGTTAGAGGGGGGCGAAATGAAAGATAATAAAGTTTAACATTTATTTTGGTTCTTTCAATATACAAGTTTATTTGGGTACCTTGGATTTCGTGTGATGTCGGTGAGAAGTTCTAGGTGTAAGTTCTCAGGTTCCTTGTTGGATGGTGAAAGTTGATGAAGCCGACTCGTTGGATCGATTAACAAAAGACGACTAATCGTCTTTTGCCGATTGAAGTAGTCGTCTTTTGCCGACTGAAGTAGTCGTCTTTTGACGATTGAAGGAATCATCTTTTGCTGACTGAAGGAATCGTCTTTTGACGATTGGGAAGTATCGTCTTTTGACGACTGAAGGAATCGACTTTTGCCGACTGAAGGAATCGTCTTTTGCCGATTCTGCTGTCCACTCTCTATTCCCGGAGATGAATCGTCACAAACAGCCAATTATCTAGACTTCCCGCGGGTTTTGTCGTCGAATAATCGCCTTTGCCAATCTCTCACAACACTTCACAAAACCTTGTTACTCACTTAACTTTATAGGACAGACTAAATCTTGGGCGGCGCTTCTCGGCTTTATATACCCTTTGGGGGGGGGGGGTTTCCTCTCCCTACTTCCCTTTTTAGGGCGTTCCCTTTCAGTAGTTCCAGTCGGGTGGCGCTATCTTCCCGCCACATTACCTTAGTTTTATCGATAGATGGCGCTTTTTTGTTGGCGATTCTTCCGCTGTTTTCTCTGCGAATCCCTGGGATGATGGCTCCCTTCTAGCCATCCTAGAGACAAAGAATTCTCAATGACATTTTTAGATTACAAAAGGTCCTGAATACCGAATACATATTTCGGGCTCTTCTGCAAAACCAAGCTACGAGCTGAGTTTCAACTCTTATGACTTCGGCCCTTGCATTGCTCAAGAATCATTCACTTATCCATTTGATAAAGTCGATCTCATCATCAGGAATTTGGACGAAGAAAGCCTTACGTGAGTTGAAAGTTAGACGGAAAGGCTTTAAATTTTTTTAGTGTCGAAAAAATGATGAATCCAAATGAAGAAGCTGCTTTCGACGTCGCGATTAAGTCAATCAAAGTGCCCGGAAGAGGTTCGGAAATTGTTCCAGTGAGGTTCACTCCTTTTGAAGTAAAACCGTACAAATCGACTGAATGTTTGTTAATAAACGGTGCATACAAAGAAAAAATTGAGTTGAAAGGATCCGGGACGACCGTTGAGGTATTTTTGTTTTTCGTGAAGTTACTTATTGTTTAGGTGTCCGTGGTCAATACGAAAGATAGGCTGATTGATTTTGGCGGAATAGAAGTTGGACGTCTGGTCGAACGAGAAGTCGAAATCATCAATCTGGGTATATCGCCGATAACATTTTCAGTCGTCGGCCCGCCCTCTGATGTTCTTCACGTTCGTGCGAAAACGACCGCCAGAATGGCAACGACGCTCCGACCCAAAGAAAAAACAACGGTCACCGTACAGTTTTGTCCCAAAACCCGCGGACTTACCTACTTTGAAAAAGTATGCGTTATAACCAGTGTTTCTCAACCTTTTTGAAGCCTGCGCCCCCCTAAGAGGAGGAAAGTATTTACCGCCCCTTCCCTACTTAAGAAAAAAAAACTTAACGGGCCAGTTAATTTTTTAACGGGCGGTTAAGTTTTTAACCTTTACTAAATGGGCCGGTTATATTTTGCCCTTTACTTAACGGGCCGGTTAAATTTTCACCCTTTAATTAACGGGCCGGTTACTTTTTTTTTTTTAACGGGTGGTTAAGTTTTTGCCCTTTACTTAACGGGCAGGTCAAATTTATGCCCTTCACTTAACGGGCCGGTTAAATTTTTAACGGGCGGTTAAGTTTTTACTACTTAATGGGCCGGTTAAGTTTTTGCCCTTTACTTAACTTACATTAATTATCGCATTAATAAAATTAAATAAAAAAAACCTCTCACGCTAACGCCTCCATGGCTAGCCACTTAGCCATTTCCCCCCTATCACCCAAAGGTTGCATAACGCCCCACAGTAACTTCCCAGCGCCCCCAGGTGGGCGGTACCGCCCACCGTTGAGAATCACTGGTTATAACTAAAGAACAAAATAATTGTGTTTTAGGTCAAAATTTATTGTCAGGATTTCAAAAAGGATATTTTTATAATGAAAGGCGTCGGTGTTGGCTGGGATATACGTTTAGACCGCGAACAGCTTCCTTTCGGACTCGTCACCATCGGATGCAGCATCGTTAAAAAAGTCGCTCTTGTCAACAAAGGGGATTTGGGGACCAGGTATTTCTTAATTTTTTTCCCAAAAACAATAAATTCTTCAAGTTTCGTCTGGGACTTCGCCACGGCCGGAGAATTCTTTTCAATCAGCCCAGCAGAAGGATATTCTAGCCCGGGTACCACTTTGGTCTTTGAAGTCGCCTTTCATCCAATGAAATTGATGAAAACGTGTCGAAAAGAGGTTAGCTACGTCTTTACGGTTTATTGAAACTTTTTCGTAGGTGACGTGTCATTTCGCAAATGATGGATGGTTGAAATTAATGCTTTCTGGGACTAGCATTGAACTTCCTCCTCCTAAACAAACTCTTCATTTTAAAACACACGTTCGAAGAAAAGAAATGAAATCTACAAGTGTTTGCTTCAAGTAATAGCTTTCTTCTGAACCAATGAAATTTTGGCGTTTTTTCAGTTCATCGTATGATAAATTGGTCCTTCAACCGCTATTATCTGGGCAATACTTCCACACTGTTGATACATTGAGCGTTCATCCCGAAAGCGAATGTCGTATCAATGTTACATATCAGCCGCTGACGATGACACTTTCAGGAGAGAGGCATACAGTAAGATGTGATGCTGAGTTTCTTTTCTGATGTATATTTCAGGGAACGTTATTCATCTCGTTTCCGGATGGGAATGTCATTCTGTACAATTTGGTCGGTACTGCAGAACGTCCTTTATGTGAAGCCGTCCTCGAATGGAACTGCCGTGCGAAGCAGTCTTTCATCGGCGTCTTAAAAGTCAAGAATTGGCTTCAGGAACCTCAAAAGTAAACTCCTCTAGTTACCAACTAACTCCTAACATCTTTCCAGGATGAAAGTTTCCATTCGAAAAAGTCACAAAGATATTCTAACGACTGCTTATAAAGTAGACGGTTTATCGCATATCGATTTGCCTTCCGGAGGGACTCGAGATTACGAAATCAAATTTTTCATTTACAAAGAAGGAATGAGCAGATGGAAAGTCACTTTTCGGAATGAAGCCACTAGAGAATATATTTTCTTTAAAATAATCCTAACTGTCAAAGGATACGAGAAAGCCAAAGTGTTGGAAATGGAGACAGAAGTTAGGAAGCCGATCGTACGAGAAATTCCGTTCACCAATCCATTGAAAAAAGAAGTCGCTGTAGTTTTAAGTTCACCCGTCAAATGCTTGACTGCCAAATCAATATTTTTGGCGGCAAAAAGCGATGTACGTTTTTCTCCCCAAATCCGTAAATTTATTTCGTTTTTAGGGTATTATGTATTTAGAATTCAACCCTTTGTTCTGCATGAAAGGAGATTTATTCAAAATCGAATTTGTGACAGTCGAATTGGGAAAATTTCCATACAATGTGCTTTTGACAGCGACTGGACCTCCGCCGGAGCCCACTGTTTATTTGACAGGTGCCATCGGGGAGACGATACCTTTCGAGCTCAAGCCAAATGTCATCGACTTTGTATCATGCAAATTTAGCGTTTATGTAAGTTATGAAGAATATTTTGGAAACTATTAGGTGTACAAAATGAAACTCGGCTAAAATCTACAAAATTCAAATTTACCCTGCGGCTGAGTTTCATTTTGTACACCTAATAAATAAAACTTGTAGGAAATTTAATTATCTATAAAGTACTTATGTAATTATTTTTTTCTAGGATGCACCATTTTTGGAAAATAATTTTTTTAAAAATAAATTTATCTTGAAAACAGTGCGTCCTAGAGAAAAAATGAATAGAATAAAAACTAAATAGAATTAAATTTCCAACAGATTTTATTTAGTGCATTTTTTCAATATCTGTAACGGTTTACGATTTACAAGCCTTTAAAAATTAACCTTCTTAATGGTTACACTTCAATAACCTTACACGGAGAAGGTCAACTTTTGATGGACTTTAACGCCTAAAATGTTCAAAGTTTTTAAAAAATGAACTACTAGGTGTACAAAATGAAACTCGGCTAAAATCTACAAAATTCAAATTTACCCTGTGGCTGAGTTTCATTTTGTACACCTAATCAATAAAACTTGTAGGAAATTTAATTCTCTATAAATTTGCACTTATTATTTTTTTCTAGGATGCACCATTTTCGGAAAATAATTTTTTTTAAAAATAAATTTATCTTGAAAACAGTGCGTCCTAGAGAAAAAATGAATAGAATAAAAATTAAAGAGAATTGAATTTCCAACAGATTTTATTTTGTGCATATTTTCAATATCTGTAACGGTTTACGATTTACAAGCCTTTAAAAATTAACCTTCTTAATGGAAACTTCAATAACCTTCTTACACGGAGAAGGTCAACTTTTGATGGACTTTAACGCCTAAAATGTTCAAAATTTTGAAAAAATGAACTCCTAGGTGTACAAAATGAAATTCGGCTAAAACCTACAAAATTCAAATTTACCCTGTGGCTGAGTTTCATTTTGTACACCTAATATTAAAATTGTGGTCATTAGTGCAATGAAGAATATATCAGAATCCCAAAAGAAGTTAAAAAATGTTCAGTTAAATTGTATTTTGAGCCAGTCGACGTTGGAAAATTTAGTTCGCAAATTGAGCTCATTTCTCACGATGCTGGAAGATATTGGTAAAACTGACACAAATTTAAGTATTTTTATCTTTTTATTTTAGGTATCCATTGGTGGTAAACTGTTTACCTCCTCGTCCGCAAGGTCCATTCGATTTCAAAATGTCGGAACAAAAAAAAATAACGTTTAAGAATCCTTTTCCGAGAACTATCAGTTTTTCATGCTCGAGTCCTTCTAAGTTTGAAATAAGCCCGTTAACATTTCAACTAGAAGCTGGAAAAGTATTTTCGTTTTTCATTATTCAATTTTACATTCGTTTCTTCAGAGGATTGACCTAAACGTTGTCTTTCTTGAGGGAAAAGTCGATCTGAATCTTCAAAAATATCCAGTCGCTTCCAAATTTACGGTGACCCCCGACGATCCTGACTACGGCCATATAATTTGGACGTTTTATCTAAAAGGTTTTTACCCACAAGTGAAAAAAGTGGCCTTAAAATAACGTCCCAAATTTCATCCGAATTTATGGCACAATAAAAGAATTTTGATTGATGAATTAACATATGAAAAAAAATCATAAATAATATAAAATCACCTTATTTTGAGAATGAAAAATAAGGAAATAGTCCACCTGATGAGGCGTATTACGCCGAAATATCGTTTTTCTCATTCTTCTCCCTCTGTAACTTTTATTAACTAAAAAAATTAACGTTCCCCATTTGCGCGATTCGTATGAGCTAAAAGCCAAACATTAAAAAAAATCAGTTCAAAATATTTTATTTACAAAATTTTATTTGAAGGTGAGTAAAATAATAAAAATGGATAAAAATTAACAAAACTCATCTGAGTATGAAAATTATATAAATTAAAAGCAAAAAAAAAGTTAAAATAATATTTTATTATATAAAAATTAATACTCAATTACCTAATATAAAGAAATAGGCTAAAAAAAGAGTATTTTAAAATTTTTGTTTGTACATTTGAGTTCACAGTTTATAATTTTTAATAAAAAATTAAACGTGAAATTATTTATACAATAATTTACAGGATAAAAATTCTAATACTGATCTATAAAAAATCCTAAATTGCGACGTCTTCAAAAATTATGCGTAGAAATTATGGCACCTGTAACGTCTCCCATAGTGGTTCCTAAAAAATATTTATTATTACTATTTATAAAAATTATAATTATAAAACAAAAAAACATTTTATTCTTTTAAATTATTTTACTTACGTACCTACAATTTTTATTTAAAAAAATATGAATAAAAAAGACAACCATATAAAAAGACAAAGGAAACTCCTTCACCTTCAGATATTAAGAAATATTTGAAGTACCATGCGTACCTTTTTGAACGTTAATTTTTGAAATGATAACAGCATAAAATATGAAAAAATGAAATTTTCTGAGAATATTTACAAAACAATTTTTTTCTCTATTTCGGTGAGCAAGTAAGGGCAATTGCTAAATAGAAACCCTGATTTCTAGTCCACTACCTCCTCGGTCAGAGTCCTTGATAAATGACCCACGGAGGCCGCAAGAAGTAATTTTTTCAAAAAAGAACGAAATTACCTTTAAGCTTTTTTCTACAAGATTATGCCATATTTAAAATTCCGAAATAACATTCGGCCGAATACGATTGAGCCTATTTCTTGCCTATTTTTTAAATTAGAACACGCGATCTCTAAGTCAGAGATCTTGTTCACTTATCCACGGAGGAACATTTCAACTGAATAGTCTTCAGGATCAATCATATTAGGCCAAATGCACTCAATGATTTTTAAATTCACAAATAAAGGTGAAAGATATGATAAAAAGAAAATAGAATAAGATGATTGTCTTTTTTAAATAAAAAAGTTAGTAAAATGAATAAAATGCATATGTAATATATAAGTTAGTATAAGAAAGATAGAAGAAAACCCACTACGTGTTATAAATAGACGGTTATGAAGGCTGTGAATAAATTTTTTTGGGGGGGGTTTTTGGGTTTTATGTAAGAACGACAGCTTTATAGACACAAGGGCCGGAAGGCGATTCGAGAAGTGCGGGCCAAAGGTATGTCCGGATCGAGTTGCTTTCTGGATCGGCTGAATGAAACCTGACGTGGGTCTCACGTCGGAAAACCCTCTCTTCATATTCTAAGCAGTATCCGGCTCCCTGAAACATCAAAATTGGACGTTTAGAAAAGAATTCTAATTTTTTTTTTGACATAAATCACCTGATTTGTGAGAGCCCATGCTAGTCGGACGGAATCTTTGATGTACTGCATCAATCCTGGGCAATTTTTAAGGCAAGGATAGTCATAAAGAGTGGCCCAAAGTTGCGAGCTAACTTCCTAAAATTTTTTTGAAATTAAATTTAAAGTTATGTTATAAATTACTTCTATGCAGTGTGTAAGGTCGAAAGTATCAACGGTTCTGCGCAGATAGGTCGCGACGGCTTCTTCGAGTTCTTTGTGAGCATTCGTCGGCGGTGCAGGAGCCAATAAAATTCGTTTCATTTGTTCCCTTTTTGTTGTCAGTTGACTGCTGGTGGCTCTGAACGCTAGCTGTAAAGAAAACGTCAATTATGAAATGAGAAATGGAAATGTACTTACGACGACGACTGAAAACAATATTTTTGACTTGAGCTCCGAAGCGTCTTTAAGCGGTGGCAAAGTGTCTAACGCGTTCAAAGCTTCAACTCTTCCTTGCGAGTAAAGATTTCCATAGCAACGCACAAGCCTTGGACCACTCAATTCTCTAAAAACCAAAATAAAAATTTTCTTTCATAATTATTCTTACTTTGCTTGCGCATGAGCGTCTAAGACTGCAAGCCGGGCTTTCGTTTGGTCCAACTCCATCCTTGTCCTTTCCAGCTCAGATTGTAAAGCGGTGACTTCAGTTTGGTGATTGGTCGTATCAGGTACGGTTATCTGAAATTTTTATTTATGATTTGACTTGATCGATATACTCGATGTACCGTTGTTACCTGTAGGACAGCTCTGTCCTCACAGGATGAGCACCACGGCTTGACTAAAGGCTTTTTAATGGGACCTTCCGTCGATATGACAGATCTGCAGCTGTTCGTTTTTGATCCAGACCATTCCCAATCTGTCGTCGATTCTAAAATTCATAGAAACCTCTAATTAAACTTTCGCTTTTTATAATTCGGAACAATGGGCAATTACTTAAGTTTTGATGGTTTTTCGGGAAAAGAAAAGGAGAAATGATTCTTTATTCTTCCATAGAAGGCGATAAAAGACCAATTTTTAGACTTGACTTTTACTTTCGAACTCTATTGTTTCAATAGGAACATCGTGTTTTGATGGGGATTTGGGCAACTTCCTCTCGTTTCTTTTCCACGCGAGTGACTCCAATTAAGGTGTCAAGGGTGAAAAATCAATTATTAAAAACCCCACTTCTGATATGAGGCGCTCCGGGAACGAAGGGCGAACTCAACAAAACGTAGTTTCGAGATATTCGCATTTTAAAGTTTTATGTTACGGGCGAACTCAACAGAAAAGTCATGCCCTGGAATGGGAAAAGGAGTGGAGGGTTGTGGACTAGGATGTGGAGTTCGCCCTTCGTACCCGGATATCGCAGTTAGAGCTTTGCCGAATATCGGTTTTTACGTATTTAAAGGGGAAAAAAGGGCGAACTCAGCATAAAAATTATATGGGTGTATTCACCAAGAGGTCTAGAATCTAAAAATGAAAAAAAAAAAAATTTGTCCGATGTTGAGTTCGCCCTTCGTACCCGGAGCGCCTCAATTTTTACAAATTCCCACTTGAATCTGAAAATGAAAAAGAAAATTTGTCCGATGTTGAGTTCGCCCTTCGTACCCGGAGCGCCTCAATTTTAAAAAATTCCCACTTGAATCTGAAAATGAAAAAAAAAATTTGTCCGATGTTGAGTTCGCCCTTCGTACCCGGAGCGCCTCAATTTTTAAAAATTCCCACTTCTGATATCAATCATCTCTCACGAATATCAAAGTTATTAGATAACCCAGAAATTTTTTACCTTTGTCGGGAGGGCTGTCTGTTGAAGAAGAGCTCAAACCTAAACATGTCCTTGTACTTCTATTACTACTTGATCGAACTAAAATAAAACAGTTAGTAAAAACAAAATAAAAATAAAAATTGCTGTACCTGATCTGGTAAGAAAATTATGTCTAGCACGTTTGGTGACGTAAGGTGAATTTCCAGACATCATAATGGCACTGTCTGAATCCGAATGGTAACCTGATATATCGCTAGAATCTTCATCATCGCCTACTTCTTTCATGAGCTCGAGAACCTGTTGAAAAAATAAATAATTCATTTGAAAAAGGTGCACTAAATCGACTCCTACGTTTGATTACAATTTAAAATTAGTTAAACAAGGTTCTTTCTTGTGGGAAAAAGTCGTGGTCGTTTTGACTGTTCAGGGTGCTTAGATGACTTTTTAGCAGGAGGGAGGTGAGGCCACAGGTATTTTTATTTGATAATTGAGGCGCTCCGGGTAGAAAGGGCGAACTCAACAAAACGTAGTTTCGAGATATTCGCATTTTAAAGTTTTATGTTACGGGCGAACTCATCAGAAAATTCATGCCCTGGAATGGGAAAAGGAGTGGGGGTTGTGGACTAGGATGTGGAGTTCGCCCTTCGTACCCGCTCGGATATCGCAGTTAGAGCTTTGCCGCATATCGGTTTTTACGTATTTAAAGGGGAAAAAAGGGCGAAATCAACATAAAAGTTATATGGGTGTATTCATCAAAAGGTCTAGAATCTGAAAATGAAAAAAATAAATAAATAAAAATTTGTCCGATGTGGAGTTCGCCCTTCGTACCCGGAGCGCTTGAATTTTTTTACGTAAAATTGTTTGATTTACTCTCACTATAAAGAAAGGATGGAAAGTAAGAATTAAAAATTCGAAAATCTTCTTGAATCTTGTCAGATTGCGTGTTTAGGCTGGAACCCACGTAGGGAACAAGGAGGAAGGGAGAAAGAAAAAAATCGTGATTGAACTTAATGTCAAGGCGTTTCAGAGATGTAACAAAATAACATAATTTGAATTACCCCACTGAGAAGAAAATTGGTTTGGAATGAAGAAGTTATATACTTGTTGAATCTGAGACATAATTTGAAAAGAACAGTTAGGCCAACCGAACAGCCTGCTAAGAAATCATGCAGAAGACCATTGGTCTTCTTTACGCAACGACGACTCTAAAAAATTTTTCCGGGTTTTCTTTTTCAAATTTGCTCTTTTTTGTTTTGAAACATTTTCCGAGTTTTCTTTCCGTTTTTTTTTTTTTAAATTTTCTAGTTCTTTTTTGCGAAAATTTTTCTAAGGTTCAAGGTAGAAATAATGGGCTCTTTGGCTTACGGATGTGCCTCTCGTGATGGGTAGGAGAACGAAATTTCTCCCTACTAAAAAAAAAATTGTTAAAAAGTGGCAATTTTTTTACACCAAAAATTATTTAAAAATATAAGGAGAAATTGGTGAAAATTTGGTGAAAATCGGACCAACGAATTCGCCGCAGCGAATTTTTTTAAATTTTAAACAGACATATCTCCGCCATTTTTTCGAAATTCAAAAATCGCCCATTTCTTGTTCACCGGCTGAAGAAGATTGTGTGAAAATTTGGTCGAAATCGGTTGAAAACTGTGGCCGTTTACGGAACACTTTAGTGTTCCGGAAAAAAAATGCCACGGCCGGCCGGCCGGAACCACAGACAAAGTTGAGATCGGTGTAGATCCATATTCGAATTTATCCTACGGGGTCTGGATGACCCCTCCCCAAAACCCGACGTGGAGGGTATCACAATAACTTCTTTAAGGAAGTTAAAAATTCGTAATCCCAAATGAAGTTCCACCAAAAAGGGCCTTCTCGGTCTAAACAATCAATAGATCACATGTGGAGCAATCTGTTGCCGAAAGATGGAACATCAAAACATGGATTTCTGATAAAAAATAAGGTTGAAGGTCTATAAACTTGTAATCCATGATGAAAGTGAAAAACATCTTGATCTTCGTTCGTTTTGAACTTTTCCATTTCTTTTTTATGACATTCCTCGAAAATCATTAAGAGAAGAGAATGGTGAGAAAAAAAAATGCGTCAGAAGATCCCGTTCACACTACTTTCTTCTATTCACAACCTGGATTTAAAGAATTAAAAATTAATTTTGAAAATTTAATTTAGATACTTTATAAAGAATAGAATTCATGAGTCGCCTACGCGCTTTGATTTGAAAGTCTGGGATTTCATTATCATCTAGCCTCGGGATCCCTTTTAAAATCCGTTATTTTATTCTGGTTAATTGTAATTTATGTGACAGACGAATCGAAGGTCCGTTTTGACTAATATCCTTCGGCTACCTTTGAGGCGTAGTGGCCGGATAATATTACACGAGTCTAGTTAAAAAAGCATAAATCACCTTTTAAAAGGTGAAAAAATCGTGTTTTTTGGGGCTAAAAATTGAGATGGATTTTTAAAAAATATAACTGTAAATGTTTTAAAAAGGATTTTGAATCAATTGGACATCCTCGGTGTCGTCAGTCACGTTCCAATCGAAAACCGGTTATTATCTCTTAATATACACCGGAACCAATCTGTTATTATCAAACCCATTTTTAGTACTCATACGTCCGTTTAAGGATCAGAGGAAATTAGGAAAGATCAAAAAGGGAGTGTTGTGTGTAATGTGTGTTATTAGGCTAAGAGTATGTATCATATGTTATGTAGGCACCCCCTCTCCCCCGAAGAGTGAAGGTGCGAGGTGCATCGAGCAATGATGATTATGAGTGTCGAAGATGTCGCGTCGTGTGGACGATGCATTGCGAACTGTCCCGCTGTAACGCGGAGGAGTTTCACCAATTCGGAGAAGAGGTTCAGAAATTTTGAGGTCGATTGTTCGATGATGATGTCGATGCCGATGATGGTGATGTTTGATAGATTGACGATTGAGTTTGAGGGGAGAGCGCTGCTAGTGCCGTCGATGTCGATGTGGCGGAAATGTTTGTTGATGTACTTGATTTGTTCGTGTCCATGTTCTTGTTCGTCGTAGGTCAACTGTTAGTGTGGGATGATTGATCACCATAGGGGAACATCAAAAAAGGGAGTGTTGTGTGTAATGTGTGTTATTGAGGGTATGTATCATATGTTATGTAGGCACCCCCTCTCACCCACGGCGAAAAGAAGGGCGGAGGTCCGAGGTGCATCGCGCAATGATGATTATGACTCTATGAGTGTCGAAGATGTCCCGTCGTGTGGACGATGCATCGTGGAGGTGTTCCACCAATTCGGCGAAGAGGTGCAGAAACGTTGAGGTCGATTGTTCGATGACGATGCCGATGCCGATGATGGTGATGTTTGATAGATTGACGATTAAGTTGGAGGGGATAGCGCCGCTGGCGCCGTCGATATCGATCAAGACGTGGTGGAAATGTTTGTTGATGTACTTGATTTGTTCGTGTTCATGTTCTTGTTCGTCGTAGGTCACCTGTTAGTGTGGTATGGTTGATCACCATAGGGGAACATCAAAAAGGGAATGTTGTGTGTAATGTTTGTTATTAGACTAAGAGTATGATATGTCTCATATGTTTTGTGCGCACCCCCTCTCACCCACGGAGAAAAGAAGGGTGGAGGTCCGAGGTGCATCGCGCAATGATGATTATGAGTGTTGAAGATATCCCGTCGTGTGTACGATGCATCGTGGAGGAGTTCCACCAATTCGGCGAAGAGGTGCAGAAACGTTGAAGTCGATTGTTCGATGATGATGCCGATGCCGAAGATGGTGATGTTTGAGAGATTGACGATTGAGTTGGAAGGGAGAGCGCTGCTGGCGCCGTCGATGTCGATCAAGACGTGGCGGAAATGTTTGTTGATGTACTTGATGTGTTCGTGTTCATGTTCGTCGTAGGTCACCTGTTAGTGTGGGATGGTTAATCACCATTGGGGAAGCGAAATAGCGACTTGACCTAATGGTGTGTAAAGAAACTATTTTATAAGTCTATTCACGATTAAAATTTCCCTTTAAAAACCGTTCATTGATGCAATCATCTTTACCGAGATTGTGCCATTAAACTTGATCTATGAGGGGAGTAGATTAAAAAAAAAATGAATCAATTTTATTGTTGAGGGAAGGAAAAAAAAGAGAGTTAAATGATTAGTTTTTGATACGCGATCTCTAAGATTAACCTAGAAAAAAGTCCTGAAAAAACGACTTGTATGGGTGAAAGGCCCTTCAAAAGGTGTAACTTATTGTTGACGGGTCTGTTTAAGGGGCACGTCGGGCGATATGACCCAAGGAGTGAAAACATCGTTCCTGGGGGCCTCCTCGTGACCGATCCGGTTCCTTTAAGAGACGTGATCATATTCATCCGCGGAAAGGAGAAAAAAAATTCGTGAGGGGAACCTGCCCGATTTTAAACAGGTGTACTTCTCGGTAAAATCGATAAAGAAATCGTTTTAAATTGGATTCTTATAGATGACAATCTTAAAAGTGAAACACTTTTCAAAGGATTAAAAAAAGTGAAAATCCCGTGGGAATGAGGATGAAATTATAAACTTTTTGACGTGTAACATCTCATTTGTACTGAAAATCAAACAAAACATAATTAGTCCCGGGGAAAGGATGAAATTAAGATCAATAGTTATCGAAAGATAAGCAAAAATGACTACTATTTTTTTTCTTCCATATGAAAGTACCGTAAAAAGCTAGGTCAAAGAATTTTTCAAGCCAATTTGCAACCGAAATGAATATGTGGCAGATTACTTTTGAAAATTGAAGGCTCCCCCATTGAAAATCGATCAAATCCTTTCTAATTTCACGGAGATACTTTGTGATCCTAGAGAAATAGATGGCTTTCAAAACGTTTGATTTAGAACGTCTTTCTTCACTGATCATCGAAATAAAAGGATCAAAAATTTATATGATTTTCAAACTGCCGTTTCTCCTAAAAAAAAGAAACAATTTTCCAGCCTAAAAATTTTTAATTTCAACCGTTTAGTCCCAACGGCTCTTCAAAGATAAAAGAATGGTCTGAAAGACGTTTAGTACTCAACAGCGCATGAATTTTAAATCAAAATTTATGATTTCCGAGTATTGGAAAGTAACTAAAAAGGAAGGAGAAGGAAAAAAAAGTGCCTTGGTCCTCGGCTTTCTTTGCTCTCCTCCCGGGGCCCCACCTTGTCCCAGATCGGCACGGGAATCCTCTTAAAATAGGACGTTACCCGAGATCGATGTTGGAAATGCACTCCCGGCTCTTTAAAAGGTAATCGAGAAACTCTTTTCGAGTCCAAGCACGTCCAAGACAAGTTTTAATGACAACTAAAGAGTCCGATAAATGGACCTTTTAGTATTCCATTTCGTCCTAGTCACCTCCATTCAGAAGCTATTTTTTAACTTCCTTAAAGAAGTTATTGTGATACCCTCGACGTCAGGGTTTTGGGGAAGGGTCTTCCAGACCCCGGAGGGTAAAATCGAATATTGATCTTTACCGATCTCAACTTTGTCTGTGGTGCCGGCCGTCCGTCCGTAGCATTTTTTTCCGGAACACTTTACGGCCATAGTTTTCAACCGATTTTCACCAAATCTTTAGTCGCTGAGAACGAAACTAACGAGGGCGATTTTTGAATTTCGAAAAAATGGCGGAGATATGCCTGTTTGAAATTTTAAAAAATTCGCTACTGCCAGTTGGTCCGATTTTTATCAAATTTTCAACAATTACTCTTTATATTTTTTACGAATTTTCGGTTTTATAAAAAGTTATCATTTTTTTTTACATTAATTATCAATTAAGTAGGGAGAAATTTCATACATCCACGCCTTACGAGAGGCACCTCTCTTGGGCAAAACTCCCATTATTTCTACCTCGATACTTAGAACATTTTTCGAAAAAATAAAAAAGCGCAAATTTAAAAAAGAAAATTTAAAAAGTTTTTTGAAAAAAAAAACTGATAAGTTTTCGAAAATTTTTCCAAAAAATACTTAGAACAAAAAAAATCTGCCCCCTCCGTTATACTTCTCCTCCCTTATTTTCCCCCTCCATTATACTTCCCCCTCCTTTATACTTCCCCTCCGTTATAAATAAAAAATAAAATAATAAATATCAATGTCAATCCCTTTTTTAGGAGCATTTTATTGACATTAGGCTTTACGTCCAACTACCTAATTTTAAGGTGTCGTGGACGGCGCGTGTTTCCATTGATATTTACATTTTTCGAGATAAATAATCCCGGGCCCCCAGAGAATTCGAACCCATGTAAGGATTAGAATTTCTGCACCGGAGTCTTTCACGCTAAACACCGAGCTACCGAGGGCCCACCCCTCCGTTATACTTCCCCTACGTTATACTACCCCTCCCTTATACTTCCCCCTCCTATATTTTTTAGTTCTCTTTAAAGAAATTTTCGTTGGAAGCTCTTCAAACTAGTACTTTAATCACTCCGTTATACTATCTCTCCGTTGTACTTCCCCTCCCTTATACTTCCCCTCCCATATACTTCCCCTCCCTTATACTTCCCCTCCCTTATACTTCCCCTCCCTTATACTTCCCCTCCCTTATACTTCCCCTCCGTTATACTTCCCCTCCCTTATACTTCTCCTCCGTTATACTTCCACTTGCTATATTTTTTACTTATCCTTCAATATTTGTCGCAAAAAAATTTGTTGTCCCGACCGAACATCTGAAAAATCACTGGAGGATACTTCAGTTTTTTTGGTCAAAAGAAATAGATAAATTCCGAACTTTTCTACTTGAATATTTATTTTTCTCATTCGTGGGAACCCGAATTCGTGAGAATTCATGATGACACAATGAGATAGTAGAATGAAACACTTAAAACTATTTAATTTAATTTATAAAAAAGACTCTGAAAAAGAACGGCGTTTTTGGTAGAAATTTCGAAATGAAAGAGTCTCTAATTTTATTCAAGTTTATTAAAAGGAGTGACTGGTCAATACGGCGAAAGCTCTGATGGGCCCTGGGGTTCTAGCGTAGCCACCCACCTTCTTGAAGACAAAACCAATTATACATTCTTAACCCGCGGGGTTATTCAACTAGGAAAATAATGATGGTTATCTTTTTTTTTAGAAAGTCATTCAAGATGCACTTGGCGGTAATGGAGCGAGTTTACGATATTGCGTGACTCTCTCGTGGGGGGGTCCCGTACGCGGCGGAGAGTGGAGGGATTTCGTAGCGTCTGAGAGTTTTAATTGACGCATTCCTCCGCCCGACGACAAGGGAACATAACTTAGAAACGGAGGCACGGAAATCCGTGTGTTTATAACGGAGTCCTGAGTTCTACCAGACTGATATCTCATTCTTGCATATTTAGATTTGCAGTTAGCGACTGGACACCGCCTCGACAATTTGTCCCATTAGTTTCTCCGTGTTGACAGGAAGAAAAACGAACCTGAATACCAACGAAACACGCTTGATCAAAATATGAGATTATTTTTAATCATGATGACTATCTTACGATTTTTTTAATCATAATTTATCCTTTTCATACAAGTAGGTACCTACATAACGGAACTTCACTTCATTATAAAGCTCATTTTACTTACGACTTCTTCAAATTATACAATTTGGCTTGTCAGACTTCTAGTTTTCATTAAAAATTGTAATCATAGCTTTATTACGGAGAATATTTAGTTAGGCCTGTTATACCACTTCATATGCGTTTCTTTTGAAATTTTTGCTCCAATTTTGCGAGAAAATTGTTGTTTTTTAAAAATTTTCTTTTTGATTTTGCTTCAGAATACATAACCTTAAAAATAAAAGATTTTTTAAATGTATAAAATCAGAAAAAAATGTCAATTTTCTAATCATAAATTTTATGATTAAGATTAAAAATTCGACAAAATGAGTTTGTACTTAAATTTATGAGTGTTTGATGAAGCTAAAAGCTGAAAGTTTCGTTTCCTAACCACAGTCAATTTTTTGTAAGTTGGGAGCAAATTCAAAAACTTGCCCGCACTACATTAAATCTGTGGATGATAAAAATGAATGCATCGTCGAAAAATATGAAAGACCCTTTTCCTAAAACCGTCCATCGAGGGTAAGACAATACACTCTTTGAAATTCCATGCAACTGTTTTTAACTTCCTTAAAGAAGTTATTGTGGTACCTTCGAGGCGAATTTCGAAAAAATGGCGGAGATAATATGTCTGTTTGAAATTTTAAAAAATTCGCTGCGGCCGAACCGTTGGTCCGATTTTCACCAAATTTTCACCAATTACTCCTTGTATTTTTTACGAATTTTTGGGGTAAAAAATTTGCCACTTTTTAATATTTTTTTAGTAGGGAGAAATTTCTTTCTTCGACCCATTACGAAAGGCACATCCGTAGGCCAAAGAGCCCATTATTTCTACCTTGACACTTAGAAAAATTTTCGAAAAAAAAAAACAACAAAAAACTCCAAAAATTAAAAAATTTTCAAAAAAAACTTAGAAAATTTCTTGAAAAATCTTAGAAATTTTTTCGAAAAAACAAACTTGGAAAATTTTTCCAAAAAAAAAAACTTCCCCCTCCCTTATACTTCCCCCTCCTTTATACTTTCCCTCCCTTCTTTATACTTTCGCTCCCTTATACTTCCCCTTACGTTATACTTCTCCTCTGTTATACTTCCCCTCCCATATACTTCCCCCTCCCATATTGTTACTTCTCTTTAAGGAAGCTTTCGTTGGAAGCTCTTCAAACAAGTACTTTTATACCTCCTTAATATTGAAATTTTTTTTTGCAGGAAGAATGAAATCGGAAATAAGAAAGCGGGAATCATTAGAGCTCTCCGACGGTTGAATAAAAGGCAAATATCGGATCATCGTCTTCTAAAGGCGTATAACGGTAAAAAATGTCCGGGATAGTAATTCCACGGTGATCATCTAACAAAAAGGACACACGGACGCTATAAGAAAAAACCGATTTGAAATGGGACTTGAGAATAAAAAGAAGAAAGGAAATAAAAAGTCACGACCTTGACTCCTTGAAAAGGGGTGTTATTTATGGAAAACTCGCCCGAAATAAAAACCAGATCCTCGAAGTACTTTCGCCTCGGGCCCACGAAAATACTTGCAACTGGAGCACCGCGATTATAGACGCTAAAACCTGATTTTTTTGACGGAATAAAATCAAAGCGGACAAGTGAATGGGGTGAAAAGTGAGACCTCTAATTTGAAAAATAAAACTGGTTTTATTCAACTTTCTTTGTCCATTATGGGCTCTGGAATTTTTACAATCAATTTAATTTCTAACTTGATGAGCTTTATCTATGAGGTATAATCAAGGAAAGTTCGATTATTCTTGAATTATTTGAATTCCTTTGCATTTCCCAAGAATATGTGATACCCACAATCAAAGGTTTTTTAGAAATAGGTCCAAAAGACCCTTATGAGTCAAAACGACCAATGGTCTCTATCAAAATATCGAAGTTTGTCGTGCCAAAAAATTTTTATTCCCTCTCTTTCCTTTTTTAAGGGAGCTCGAAGTAGTCAGACGTAGGTAATCATAGCGCTTTAGATGCTTTAAAAATTTCTTTTAAAACAACATTATTCTACCTTGTTTTATTATTTTCTGGAATGCGAAGAAGTAATGAAGCCGTAATTTTTTACAACTTGGCTTTTGGAAGATAATTTGAACGATCATGCAGAATGATTAACTGAGGCGGGTAGTTTCGAACTTGACCCCAAAAGGTCGTAGACCTTTATAAAATTAGAATGCGAATATATGTACCTTTCAATTTTGCACTTTAGTTTATTATTATTATAAAAAAAACATCAAATAAACTAAGCGGTACTCCACTTTCCGGTCCACAAACTTCGCAATTTTAATCACACAATATTCTACTGACTACAGTTCACTGGAACTTTTGAGCCAAAAAATATCAAAAATTTTAGTAAAAATCGTCACTTTTCTAATTGAAGAACATAAAAACGCCAATTTTGGGTACAAAATTATAAAATTTTTGCTACTGTGTGCTTTTTACTGTCTAGTGAACGTGAAAATGAGGATTTAAGATCAAAAACCTTCAAAGTTTTGATCGAAATTGCTTTGAAATTGCGCCTAAAAACAAAGAGGGGAGGTCATTTGAGGCGCTCCGGGTACGAAGGGCGAACTCAACAAAACGTAGCTTCGATATATTCGCATTTTTTCGGTTTTTACGTATTTAAAGGGGAAAAATGGCGAACTCAACATAAAAATTTTATGGGTGTATTCACCAAGAGGTCTAGAATCTGAAAATGAAAAAAAATCTGGAAGACCCTTCCCCAAAAACCCGACGTCGAGGATATCACAATAACTTCTTTAAGGAAGTCAAAAAAATTTGTCCGATGTTGAGTTCGCCCTTCTTACCCGGAGCGCCTCAATTACACAATTTTCTACTGTCTACAGTAAACTGGAACTTTTGAGTCAAAAATATCAAAAATTTTAGTAAAAATCGCCACTTTTCTCACTGAAGAACATAAAAACGCCAATTTTAGGTCCAAAAATATAAAAATTTTGCTACTGAGTGCTTTTTACTGTCTAGTGAACGTGAAAATGGGGATTTAAGATCAAAAACCTTCAAAATTTTGATCGAAATTGCTTTGAAATTGCGCCTAAAAACAAAGAGGGGAGGTCATTTGAGGCGCTCCGGGTACTAAGGGCGAACTCAACAAAACGTAGTTTCGATATATTCGCATTTTTTCGGTTTTTACGTATTTAAAGGGGGAAAAATGGCGAACTCAACATAAAAATTTTATGGGTGTATTCACCCAGAGGTCTAGAATCTGAAAATGAAAAAAAAAACTGGAAGACCATTCCCTAAAAACCCGACGTTGAGGGTATCACAATAACTTCTCTAAGGAAGTTAAAAAATTTGTCCGATGTTGAGTTCGTCCCTCGTACCCGGAGCGCCTCAATTACACAATTTTCTACTGTCTACAGTAAACTGGAACTTTTGAGCCAAAAAATATCAAAAATTTTAGTAAAAATCGCCACTTTTCTAATTGAAGAACATAAAAACGCCAATTTTGTGTCCAAACATATAAAAATTTTGCTACTGAGTGCTTTTTACTGTCTAGATAAGGTGAAAATGACAATTTAAGATCAAAAACCTTCAAAATTGCTTTGAAATTGCGTCTAAAAACAAAGAAGGGAGGTCATTTTGATCCTTTGGGGTCTTGAAGAGCTGATTCTGAAAACTTCTGTACAAAAATTTAAAAATCACTATCTTTTAAACAGTTAGAAGTCTTAAAATCAAAATTTATAAATCAATTTATTTTAAAAAAAAACCTTCGGGCGGTCATTTTCAGTATCCGTGACTGGATTTGTGCTTAAAAAAATCTCATGAGGTGTAACCACGAAGTTTGCACGCCCCTTTTACGAGGGAAGAAGCTCGAAATGTAACGAGCGTGACGAATCCGAATAAATTGATTCCTGATTGACGCCCTTGAACTGTAAAGAAATCCTACAAACTGAGATCCTAATTTTCCAAATTGAAAATACGTGTTTTTAAAAAGATTCGAAAGAAATGTGACCGGAATTTTAAGAAGGTTGTCGACCCGGCCCTTTTAGGGCTTCGGGAGAAAAAGCGGTTTGATGTTTTGACATAAAATTTTGAACTTTTTTGTGTGTTTCGGAAATCGTGATCGATATTAAGAAAAGTAGGAGATCCAAGTGTAACAGGATCTGCCGGCTTGTTAGTCTCTTAAGTAAAGAGGAAGGTGAAATTGGCATTCATCTTCCAAACAGCAATCCGATCGACCACCCTGTATTTATTCAATCGGCAAAACATTTTTTTTTCCTTCGAAAACCCACTTTTGAGAAACCTTTTTTTTAGGATTCTGAAGCTTTTAGAAGTAATTAAGTGACTTCAATGAAGGAGGTGTGCTAATTTCTTACCTGGTCGCAAGCGTGGGAGTATCTCATGAGCAGAGGTGCTACGACTTGTTCTGATTCGACTTTTAATTCTTTCCTGAGTTGTGTGAATTGGAAAAGTGCGTCTTTGTCGCATTCGACGCGCCTTTGAAGGATCGCGAGAAGGATGGCCGAGGATCGGTTCGCGGTCGCGGGTTCGACGACGTTGAGCAAAGTTTTGTTTTTGATCAGTCTCTCTTGTATGCATGCTTGGGTCAACGAAAGCTGCCTTTGATGCGAAGCTTGAATAGGGGCGGTCGCTTTTCCGTCTTTTTTCCCGGAAAGTTCGAGCTCTTCAAGTTTGGCCAATGCGGTTTTATAAGTGTCGACTAACCTTTGAAATTCGACTTTTAAAGCGTCGTGAAGATTCGTCATTGATTCATCGGTCGTCCCGACAAGACCGTGTTGTCCGAGTCCTTCCACCGCTTTATCCAATGAACGTCTTTTCACCTGCAGCGCCTTCTTCAACTTGGGCTCAGATAGAACTATAACTTTAAGTAGTTTTTTAGCACTTCCGAGCCACCTTTCAGGAGTTCCAGTCCCGGCGAATAATTTGACCAACTGCATAAGAACACTTTCCGGTCGAAGCACGCGTATACCGCAGTCCGAAGACAGAAATACTTTTGCATAAAGTGCTTCTAAAATGCTGACAGAATGAGGCATTGTTTCGATAAAAAGATCGATGGGAAGTTGATTCAAAATCGTTTTAAATGTCCCGTGGCTTAGACGGTTTATAAAATTCGCGGCTTCTCTATACTGGGCGTTTTCGTATAGAAGAATTATCCTTTTGACGGCGAATCGCGGGGAGACGTCCGCGATGGTCATCGATGAGACCATTTCGGGAAAACCGTCCACCCAATTTGAATTCCTCCACTGTAATTTTTGTAAATTTACCCCGTGTCGGTTTCTTTCGGGCTTGAACCTTTCGGGAGAACGGACCGGCTCCGAGGTGTATGATGTCCAGGTCGCCCCGGGGTTCGTCAAAGGTGGAGGCGGTAGCGTAAGCATCGTAGCGGCGCCTCTTCGGCCAGGATATCCTTCGTAGTACCTGTTCATCTTCACGGCACTTGCATGACTGAGCCGAACCCGCGTCTCCCCACCACGCCCTCGTCTACAGATTCCCTCCACAATCTCGACTTTCTTTTCCCTCCCGAACAAGCTCGTTGAAGATCATCTTTATCAACATTCACACCCAAAATTCTCATTACAGCCTTATTTAAATGGATGAAAATGCAGCATAAATCATGCTAATTTTTGAACTATCAAGATTCATACCATAAATAAGCACTCATAAGCAATTCAATTTTTTACAAACAAACCACAGCAATAACAATGATACCTATTTTCATTAAATTGACTTTTCTTCACTTTCTCAACGCATATTTGATCTATGCAACCCATTAAGAACTTCCTCTAGGTCAAAATGCCGAAGAATGCTCTTAGAAAAAAGAAACCGCATCCTAAATAGTTGAAAATAATAGTCAAAACTATTTTTTTTCTCTTAGTGATTTATCTCTACAAAACTAGTTTTTCATCTAAAAGAAATATTTCTTCGTCATCTGCTCATCTGAGTGGGTCAGTCGATAGTTTCACCCAGAGACGAGATTAAACAATTTGCATAATATGCGGTGGCGAACTCGATTCCCTAATTTTAACTAATGCCTTTTTTCTAAACTTTAGAAAGGGCCGGAATTCGAAAAATTTATGTAGGAAGCAAAAGGAGAATTCGGAAATTACCGGATATAATAAGTGGGCCCTAAGGGCACAGAAAAAAAGAGGTAAAGAAAAAACAGGTTTTCTACTTACCGACGGTCGTGCTCATCCTCTTAACTTCTAAGATAAAAGTCCTTTTATTCATGAATGTGTGAAAAGAACCTACTTCGCAGACGACCCTCGTTAAAAGCTTATAATTTTCTTGGAAAGCTCCACTTAGTGGGATTATATGAGGCGCTCCGGGTACGAAGGGCGAACTCGACATCGGACAAATTTTTTTATTAACTTCCTTAAAGCAGTTATTGTGATACCCTCGACGTCGGGTTTTTGGGGAATGGTCTTCCAGTTTTTTTTATTTTCAGATTCTAGACCTCTTGGTGAATACTCTTTTTTGTTAATTGTCTTAGCCACAGGCCTTTACAAAGGGGGAGGGGGGTTGGACCCAGGCGGGGGCTTTCGCCATAATGCCGTGGCGCCCTTTTGGGCCAACTACCAGAGTAGTGGCCTAAATAAATTATCCACAGATTTTGTAGAAGGATATTTTTAATTGGAATTTAACTTCCAACCAAAAATCCCTATACCCAACCTGGGATCGAACCCCGGTCTCCGTGGTGAAAGTCCAAGACTGAACCCACCAGCCACGGAGCCGGTTATCTCTTGGTGAATACACCCATATAATTTTTATGTTGAGTTCGCCATTTTTCCCCCTTTAAATACGTAAAAACCGAAACTTTAAAATGTGAATATCTCGACACTACGTTTTGTTGAGTTCGCCCTTCGTACCCGGAGCGCCTCATATCAATATCTATCTCTCTCCTTCAATATCCCATCTTCCACTATTCATTGCACAAAAGCGGAAATACGATAAAACGGGTTTTTCATGATCTAAAGACCGTGCAAAACGCCAGAAAGGGGTGGTTCTGGTGTTCACCACAACTGCCCCCGGGAGAGACTTACCGAAAAACCATTATCTTCCATAGATTGGCACTTTTTCCGGAATTTTTCAAGGTAGCTATCTCCCAAGTAACCCACCGCAGAAGACAATCCACACCCAGCATACAAATTGATGAAAGTAACTCGGGTGAAGGTTATTGGTTTAAAGATTGAAGTTCTTTCTTTCCGGCCCGATAGACGGAAAGGGAAGTAAAAGCGGTTTCGGCGAAGACGACCGAGACCCCGGGAGGGTGGAACCTGCGGATGGAATGCGGGAAGCCGCCTCGTCGGGCGAAAGCCCCGGCACTCTTCTCTCCAGCGACGAGATTTGGGTCAAGAGCCAGTTACCCACTGTCGGATATCGCCCGACAACCCCGCGTCTCTTTTTAAAGCCTTTAAAACCTATCGTTGAAAAGGCAAAATCTCTTTTATTATTCATTCTCCACAACCTGTTTCGCGGGATAAACTTCGGACGTGTTTCCAAACTAGTCATTATTTCTTTTTTTCCCCTCTTGACACCAAAATTGGCTACAAAATCAATAATTTTCTGAGCAAATATTGATTTTTTGACCATCTTAACACTCGTTTTCTCGCCTATCATGCTAAATATAGTGGACAAAAAAAAGCTCAATTTTGTGGGCCTGTGTTCAAAGTCTCTTACGCCTAGGGGTTCCGGAGTGGCTCAAATCTCAGGTTACATTCGTTCCACTACAGCAAAGCTCTAATGGCAACATGGCGAAAGCCCCCTTATGTGCACATCCATTGAGATGTTGAAGACCGCTTGTTAACAAGTGGGTCACCTCTCAAATCGAGGGTATCCCCTGCGTTGTAAGTGGCAAATCATTAAATCTTCATTTCGTGTAAAATTTGGAAAAAAACGAATGTTTGCATATGAAATTAGGTAAAGATGTTTCTGAATGAGTAGAAGAATTTCCGGCTTTAAGGGGCAGACAGTTATAGGTGAAAGGTCAAGATTGGCTCTTTTTACTACAGACATTAATCCCACGATTAGAAACCTGTATTTCGTACAAAAAAATTAAAGAAACACAGAAGCCATAATTCTCAAAATAAGTTATCGCAGAAAGTTTCAACGGGGCTATAAAAATCAAAGTCAAATAGACCGTCATAGAAACAGTACTTGACAAAGAAGTGGTGGTTGGGAACGGGTTATAACTTAGAAGACGGACGGGAGGCATCGGAGCAGAAGGTAAAAATGCTCGATGGTAATTTTAGAATTGAATGGAATCAAGAAAACGGCGAGGCCGCGCCGCTCCGGCGTTTCTAGGCTTCATTATTCAACGACCTACCGACTAAACGACCATTGTCTTTTCTCTCCAACACATCCCTTTTCTCATGATTAAAATTGCTTCGAAACGGTAATTGATTCGACTTAACAGCTTCTTCTGCCTATTTTGGTGTCTCCCCATTATTTTGATGAGAAACGTTCTTTTTTTTTTTTTGGTTCCTAAAACGGATTTTTGTTTTAATAGACAAGAAGACAAAGTACTTTTTCCGACGAATTTTTTTTTAGGTCAAAATATTTGCCTGAGTACTGGTATAGAGCTGGACCCGAGGGAACTTTCTCAAAGAAGACGAAAACAATAAAAAAGTACTGGATTGAAGAGCTTCCAACGAAAACTTCCTAAAAGAGAAGTATCTACAGGGTGTCCGGAAACACATGGCAAGCGTCTGGGAGAGCGTTAAAAAGTGGTTTTACGAAAAAAAGTTTAATGTAAACCCCCTTAATTTAAATCAAAGAATTTGATGGTGTAGTTTAAAATCCGCCTGGATATACAGGGTGTCCCAGACACAACCTAACTTCGTTATTTCAAATGAGAACCCCTATTTTTTATTTCAGATTCGTAATCTACGCAAAATTTCAAGTAGATTTGAGTACTCATATGACAATTTTGGACAACTTTTAAAAAATGTCAAATTTTAGCGTTTTTTGCTCTAAAATCCGTTAAAATTGACCTAGGAGACTCGTTTTTTTTTTAATTCCACTTATTTTTTCCCGAAGAATCCAACTGTCTCAAATTTGAGCATCTTCGCATTCTGCATCACGAGATTTCGTCGCTAATGGCCTTTTTTCAAGTTTAACTCCAAATTCCATACTTCAAAAATGGAAATTAGCGATTTGTTGACGGAATTTTAATTTTTGATGCATAAACACAAAAGACGCTGTAGCTCTTTCAAAATTTGTGGTCCGAAAGAAAAATTCCTTTCAACAAGTGCTAATTTTCATTTCTGAACTAAAAATTTGGGTTCTAACTTGAAAAAAGGCCATTAGCGCCGAAATCTCGTGATGCAGAATGCGAAGATGCTCAAATTTGAGACAGTTGGATTCTTCGGGAAAAAATAAGTGGAATTAAAAAAAAACGAGTCTCCTAGGTCAATTTTAACGGATTTTAGAGCAAAAAACGCTAAAATTTGACATTTTTTAAAAGTTGTCCAAAATTGTCATATGAGTACTCAAATCTACTTGAAATTTTGCGTAGATTACGAATCTGAAATAAAAAATAGGGGTTCTCATTTGAAATAACGAAGTTAGGTTGTGTCTGGGACACCCTGTATATCCAGGCGGATTTTAAACTACACCATCAAATTCTTTGATTTAAATTAAGGGGGGTTTACATTTAACTTTTTATCGTAAAACCACTTTTTAACGCTCTCCCAGACGCTTGCCATGTGTTTCCGGACACCCTGTATATAGGAGGGGGAAGTATAACGGAGGGGAAGTAAAACGTAGGGGGAAGAATATGGGAGGGGAAGTATATGGGAGGGGGAAGTATAAGTGAGGGGAAATATAACAGAGGGTGAAGTATAACGGAGGGGATGTATAAGGGAACGAAAGTATAACGGAAGGGGATTTATAAGGGAGGGAAAGTTTAAAGTAGAATTTTCCAAGTTTGTTTTTTCGAAAAATTTTGTAAGTGTATTTTTGAAAAATTTTCCGAGTTTTGTTTTTTCCCAAAAATTTTCCGAGTTTATTTTTATTTTTTTTTTTTTGCCAAGATTTATCCGAAAAATTTTCCAGTTTTTTTTCTTTTTTTTTTTGACAAATTTTTTAAGTTCTTTTTTTGAAAAATTTTCTAAATTTTTTTTTCGAAAAATTTTCAAAGCATTTTTTTCGAAAAATTTTGTATGTGTCAAGGTAGAAATAATGGGCTCTTTGGCCTACGGATGTGCCTCTCGTAATGGGTCGAAGTACGAAATTTCTCCCTACTAAAAAAAAATTAATAATTAAAAAGTGGCAATTTTTTTACACCAAAAATTCTTAAAAATTGTAAGGAGTAATTGGTGAAAATTTGGTGAAAATCGGATGAAAACTGTGGTCGTAAAGTGTTCCGGAAAAAAATGCTACGACCGGCCGGAACCACAGACAAAGTTGAGATCGGTAAAGATCAATATTCGAATTGACCCTCCGGGGTCTGGAAGACCCCTCCCCAAAAACCCGACGTGGAGGGTATCACAATAACTTCTTTAAGGTAGTTAAAAATTTAATGGACCAACAATCTAGGAAGCTAGAGTACTAGAATGCCACGGCAGGTGCAGCCACCTCAGACTCGAATACTTCTCGTGATTTCTCCCCAAAAAAAAACTTCCGAAATTATTATAAAAGTTAGCTCAACAGGTAAAATTACTAGAAAGCATTTCTACTTTTGGGGGTGTTCACCATTGATAAGGATTTTTTTTTCTACTTTTTTCGTCTGGAGAAAGTCGGTGGACCATTTGACTAAATATAGGGAAGGTTTGAGGCCTCCGGCCGTGCGGACTTCATTTTGTAAAACCACAACTTCTAAAGCTATAAAAAATAACAAAAGAAAAAAAAATTTATAAAAAGATTTCTTGTTAATCGATTTTAAAATAACAGTTTCGCAAAAGTTAAAATACGTGTGACCTATGCTTCTTTTAACTTTGGGAACGAACTTCTTCTTTCGCATTACGCAAACTATTGCGCATTTTCCCATCTACATAATTCTTTTTTTAAATTGGGATTTGAGATTTTTCTAGGCGATACACAAAAAAAGGTCGCATGAGAGAATTTTTTCTGAGCGGGGATCCGAAACTTTCGTGGAACCTTTAATTAAGGTTTGTTCATTCCTTGAAAAGTATTGTCCGGACGTTCCGTATCCAATGGCGGGTAATGAACGTCGGGACTCGTCTTCACGGATCGAATAGCTGAGAATCTGTGAACAAAAAGACGGGATAAATGAGACCCCTGAGGACAATAAAAAAATATAAAACCCCCACAAAATATTTTCTAAATAAATTTTATAAAAAAATATTTTCATTGTTCAGGGCTCACTGCTTTAATTTTAAGTATTGAATTGAGTAAATAAGGAAGAGAAAAAGAGCAGAAAAAAGTTAGTACCCCAATGGGATTTGAACCGACCTCCTTTAGGTTACCAGTCCAACACTCCTCCAACTATAGAGACCAAGGTGACAGCCCGTTGGTCTGGGCTGGTAAACCAAAGGTCGTTGGTTCCAATCCCACTGGGGGCCCAACTTTCTTCTACTCTTTCCCTCTTCTTAATTTACTTCAATATATTTTTTCCCCTTAAACTGGAGGGTTTGAAGCAAAAACATGGTTTCCGTGATAGAAAAATGGGTTTTGAGCAGCAGGTAGTTGTTTGGAAAGGCGTACAAGCGATTAGAAGTCGATAGGATAAAAAAAGAAGGTTCCCGGCCCACGATTCAGGCTATTTCCCTCACGACACCTCTGTCCGACAACGATTAATTGATACGAAACCCTTTCAAACATTCAAACGTATATAAAAATCGAAATTCATCATTACTTTAGATTTGTGAATGGTCAAAAGGAAATTGTATAACACTTTCTTTATGTTCGAAGAGGTAGGCGCGATCTTTTGTTTCCGTTTTAAGGCCTAGAGTAAAAGTCATTTCCGACAGCTTTTGTTATGTTAACACCCATAATTCATAACCGATTGACAAATAAAAAAAAGTTGAATGGTTTTGGTGTGAAATTGAAACAAAGGGTTTAAAAACAATCCTTTTTTTACCTGGATGAGTTTCTTGTACTTCCAATGGCTTATTCTAGCTTTTCTTCTATTTATAAGCCTAGAGCTGTGTCCTTCAGAAGATATTGCGCTCGATTTTCCAAAAGATCGTTACCGCCTTTCCTCCTGGATGTTCAAACGAGGAAAAATGTTGTCCGGAAAAAAATTATTTTCTCCCAATATATGGTGAGCTACGGTTCAGTATACGTGGACTTTGTTCGGAAAAGATTCATTGTGCAGACGGAAATTTCGTCCGTTATTGAACGATCTACGTGTTTCGAGATGACACGTACTTAGGACGTCTCTCCGTTAATTTTTTTTTCTTCTCTCCTAGAATTGGAGCCGTTAAAAACCTTAAAAACTTCGAATTGAAAAAAAGGAAAAAAAATGTTCCATAAAAAATTTGAATGCTTCAAAAACGCCTGTGAAATAGAATAAAGAGGAAGACCAATAAAGTATAAAATAACACAAAAACGCCCAAAAACTCGTTTGAAAGGTTGTTTTTAGACCAAAAAGTTGAGAAATAAGGAGTTAACTTGTTTGAAGAGCTTCCAACGAAACTTCCTTAAAGAGAAGTAACAATATAATATATAGGAGAGGGAAGTATAAGGGAGGAGACGTACAACGGAGGGGGAAGTATAAGGGAGGCGAAGTATAAGGAAGGAGGAGTTTTTTAGGAGGGGGAAGTTTTTTTTTCGAAAAATTTTCCAAGTTTGTTCTATCGAAAAAATTTCTAAGATTTTTCAAGAAATTTTTTAAGTTTTTGTTTTGAAAAATTGTCCGAGTTTTTTTTTTAATTTTCCGATTTTTTTTTAATTTTCCGGTTTTTTTGTTGAAATTTTCTAGTTCTTTTTTTTCGAAAATTTTTTTTTTAAGTGTCAAGGTAGAAATAATGGGCTCTTTGGCATAGGGATGTGCCTCTCGTAATACCGTAGAAGTATGAAATTTCTCGCTACTAAATAAAAATAATAATAAAAAAGTGGCAATTTTTTACACCTAAAATTCGTCGTAAAGTGTTCCGGAAAAAAATGCTACGGACGGACGGCCGGACGGTTATTTTTCGGACGGAAGTCTAAGTAAAATGGGTGCTTATTGAACGAAAAATTTTGCATACTTCAGTTTGAGTGAAAAGGAGGTATACTGACTTAAGTATTTATCCCCATAAATGATTGAAAAAGATGAAAAAAGTGGAAACCAAAAATCCTCGTAAAATTGAGGACAGGTCATCTTAAAGTTAGGACAGGCCAAAGGCAACGTAGGCACCTTTAAAAGCCACAACAAATCCATCCTCCAATCTAAAAGTCTCTTTTTAAAACTTTTTCTCCATTTCCTTCAATCTTACAATCTTAACTACACAACTTCCTTTGAAACGCCGGATATTGGGCCGTCTTTTACTTTCTATAATTGTCAGATAACCAAAATATCAAGCGAAAGTTTGCTATAAGAATTTTTCATGATTTATATGGCCGGAAAAAAATTAAAAAAAAATATTTTAAAGATCTGAATGTTGACAGACAATCTTCGGATGTATAATTTATGTTGTGCGTCTTAACATTTCTAATAATAGATATTATTTCTATGCTTAGCAGTTCCCTAATTCTGTCGGAAACAGGTTCTATCTGGAATTTCGGCTAGACTAACGGAAACCTAGTATGATTAATAAAGATTAAAATATGGTAATATGCTTTCTTTAAAATCTAGGAATGTTTTGAGATTTAACAGTTTGTTTGGGAGTGTAATTAACGGAGAAGTCGAGAGAATAATTGCGGGGTTTACGCAATGAGTAAACAAGCGGACAAGTAGTATTTTCACGCCGGTTTAACTTAATTAGTAATAGCCATTTGTTTTCTTTGCCTTTCTGACTGGCGTGATGGCGTAGATCACGAATCTTCCCTTTTTCATCCCATCTCAGTTTCAATCTTTTTTTTAGCGTCAGAATAAATGGGAAGCAAAAAGGGGGAATTTTATAATTAGCGATTTCACCGAAAGCACGATCAACACCTGACTGGCCTAAATCCTCCGGTGTATTTAACCTTTTATAATTTTTTCTCCCCCATTTATTGGGTTTTTTTTGTATCAAGCATGTTCTAGATTTGAAGGTCAAATTTTATAAGTAAATCACGAAATTAAGAAGTAGAGCACAATAGGCCTATAATGATGCGAGGAGGGAGGGGGGCCTTGTGGGCTTCAGCAATATTGCCACCCAAATATTCTCTCAAGTTGGAAACTTTAGTCTGAAACTAAAAATATGCCGAATGACAAATTGAGGAGGGGAAGAAAAGTAGTATTGAGGCTTGTGGGCGTTTGAGGGTTTCAGGTTATCGATCTGAAGAGCGGGGATCGATGTTTGATGCGTTCAAGTTTCTTCGGGGTCAAATTTCTCTTTTGATTCCGCCTCGGGGGAGCAACCTTTCCGACGTACGACTTACGAAATGCGAAAAACTTTTCCGGGTCACCGATCCTCTATTATTTATTTCGGCCGTAATAACCGGTGCATATTAGTCGGTTAAATGGAGTTTCTTCAATAACCATAAAAACTCGGCTGTCTGTGGAACTCAAGCTATTTTTATTCTTTTTAACCTGGGGATATTGAACTAGGGTAAAAATGACCTACAATATTTTATGGATAGCAGTTTTTAACTTCCTTATTGTGATACCTACCCTTCACGTCGGGTTTTTGGAGAAGGGTCTTCCAGACCCCGGAGGGTCAATTCGAATTTGATCTTTACCTATCTCATCTTTGTCTGTAGTGCCGGCCGGCCGTCCGGCCGTAGCATTTCTTTCCGGAAAACATTACGGCGACAGTTTTCTTCCGATTTTCACCAAATTTTCACACAAATTTCTTTAGCCGGTGAAGAAGAATGTAAGGAGGGCGATTTTTGAATTTCGAAAAAATTCGCTGAGGCCGAACCGTTGCCGTTGGTCCGATTTTCACCAAATTTTCACCAATTGCTCCTTATATTTTTTAAGAATTTTTGGTGTAAAAAAATTGCCACTTTTTAATTATTATTGTATTTTGTTTTTTAGTAGGGAGAAATTTCGTACTTCTACCCATTACGAGAGGCACATCCCTAGGCCAAAAATCCCATTATTTCTACCTTGACACTTAAAAAAATTATCGAAAAAAAGAACTTGGAAAAAAACCGGAAAATTTTGACCAAAAAAAGCTTTGAAATTTTTTCGAAAAAAACACTTTTAAAAATTTTTGAAAAAAAAACTTAGAACATTTTTCGAAAAAAAAACCGGAAAATTTTTCGAAAAAAAAAAACTCGGAAAATTTTTGGGAAAAAACAAAACTCGGAAAATTTTTACAAAATAAACTTAGCAAATTTTTCGAAAAAACAAACTTGGAAAATTCTCCTTTATACCTTCCCTCCCTTATAAATCCCCTTCCGTTATACTTTCGTTCCCTTATACTTCCCCCCTCCGTTAAACTTCACCATCTGTTATACTACCCCTCACTTAAACTTCCCACTCCGTTATACTTCCCCCCCATATACTTCCCCCTCCGTTATACTTCCCCTCCCATATACTTCCCACTCCGTTATACTTCCCCTCCCATATACTTCCCACTCCGTTATACTTCCCCTCCCATACACTTCCCCCTACGTTTTATTTCTTTAGCTCCAGCTGTTGCCTTTTCAAAAAACATCAAATTTTGGTCCCATTTTCATCATAAATGCAGTCATAGGTTTCGTCGAGTCAGCCTCAGTTTAGGCGTAAAAAATAGGGGGAAAAACGACCACAGGGATCCGAGTTAAACGGTCGCCAAGTTCTTCACGTCCCAACAAGGAGCCTCAAAACGAAAAGCACTCGTGCACGACAATCCTACTCCTAATACCATGTTTACCCTTCTTCCGCCTATAAAACACTTGTTCGACAATCAAACAATATTAAAACTTTCATTTAAATTTTCTTCCTTAAATCACACAATTTCAACGTGCGATTTTACATAAACAGTGAAAGCTTCCAGAAGTAAAAAAGAAAGATTTAAAAAGACATTACCGGCAGAAAACCAGATCTAACCACAAAACGAAACGTGTTGTATAAAAAACGTTTTATATACCAGTTTCTTTTAAATTACATACATTATGTATTCATACTTGGACAGTGATACCAACATAAATGATGTTTTAAAAACATGAATGTTTTATAAAAAGAAAGCTTGTTTTAATTGAATAGTAAAGTTTCGCGTGATCTCACTTAAAACCGGAATTCAACGGTAATTTCAAACAAGAATTGATTTATGGTGACTTATTTAGAAAAAATGGGAAAATATAAAAAATTGAAATGGTGCGTTCAACCAGCGCCCCCGGCACAAGAAAGTACTGGTTTGAAGAGCTTCCAACGAATACTTCCTTAAAGAGAAGTAACAATATAGGAGGGGAAGTATAACGGAGGGGGAAGTATATGAGAGGGGAAGTACAACAGAGGGGGAAGTATAAGGGAACGAAAGTATAACGAAGGGAGGGAAAGTATAAAGGAGGAGGAAGTATAAGGGAGGGGAAGTATAAGGAAGGGGAAGGATACAGGAGGGGAAGTATACAGGAGGGGAAGTATATGGGAGGAGTTCTATTTTTCGAAAAATTTTTAAGTGTCCAGGTAGAAATAATAGGCTCTTCGGCCTACGGATGTGCCTCTCGTAATGGGTAGAAGTATGAAATTTCTCCCTACTAAAAAAACAATAATTAAAAAGTGGCAATTTTTTTACACAAAATATTTTTAAAAAATATAAGGAGTAATTGATGAAAATTTGGTGAAAATCGGACCAACGGTTCGGCCGCAGAAAATTTTTTAAAATTTCAAACAGACATATCTCCGCCATTTTTTCGAAATTCAAAAATCGCCTTCGTTACATTCTTCTTCACCAGCTAAAGAAATTTGTGTGAAAATTTGGTGAAAATCGGATGAAAATGTGGCCGTAAAGCGTTCCGGAACAAAATGCTAAGGACGGCCGGCCGGAACCACAGACAAGGTTGAGATCGGTAAAGATCAATATTCGATTTGACCCTACGGGGTCTGGAAGACCCCTCCCCAAAAACCCGATTTGGAGGGTATCACAATAACTTTATTAAGGAAGTTAAAAAGGAAAAGGGGTAGAAAATTATTAAAAAAGTGTTTTTTTGTGGCAAAAACCCCAAAAATTTTGTGAAAAGGTTGCTTCGCCAAACGGTGCGGGAAAGGACAATGGGAGAGATAGAAGATGGAAAAACATAAATAAACCAATTTCTCATTTTAATTCGTAGAAGTATTGAAATTGAGGAAGTCCCATCTGGGTCAGCTCTAGAAATAATTTGATCCAGGAAGTCGTATTACTTTTGATTTTAAAGAGGTTTCGCAAAAAAATTGGTGTTTTTCAAGGCGCTAATTTTACGATGAAACGTGACTATTTCTTTAAGAAAAAGTACGATCGTGAAGCCAATTTCGTCTGAGCTGTGAAATAATAAGAAAACAATCCGATCCAATTCGCTTTACGCAACAGTTCCAGATAAAAAAAAATACAAAAAAAGAAAAGTCGAGAACTTCCAGTATGGTCCTTTTTTTCCTTCCTTTTAACAGGTGAGACAGACGGAATTGGGTCGACCTCGAAAAGTATCTTAAATAACTTTCACAAAATGCGGCCTTCCGGTTCCCAGACTCTTCGTCCCGTAGGGGCAAAATGTCACCCGAACGTTTTTTTTACGACTCGGGCCACCGTGGAAACAACACAAAAATTCCGTTTATTATATTTTATCTTCTTAAAAATGTCGAAAATTCACGTTTGAGTAGCTTTTCAAAATTTCAAGGATCCATAAATCAAGAATTTTTTAGGTTCCAACATTATTTTCAGCTAAAAATCATTTTTCAATCGTCATTACGGAAGTTTTGACGCTTTGATGAAAGGCGTTAATCGTTAAAAAACTATCAAAAGACCTCCTTTACTCGCTAATGTTAGATATTAGAAGAAAACGTGGACTAAAACTCCTTTTTAACTTGTCACTCTCATTTTTTTTAAACCTCAAAGCTCTCTCATAAAAGTAATAATTATTATGAGAATTTTTTTTCTCTCTCTTTATCCTTAAAACTCGTGGAATCTTAAAAGAAATTATAAATGAGAGAAAAAAATAAACTTCGCGTGACTTTTGATTCCTGAAGTGTGAATAAAAGTGAGAATGCTATTTCTTGGAAATGCTCGAATGCAAAAGATAATTATTCTTATTAGATATGAAAAAGCAATTTCTGCCATTGATCATTTTTTTAAAATCCGTAGTCGAAAGTTAAGGAAATTTCTCTTTCTGCAGAAAATCCAAACAAAACAGAAATAAGGGCTCTTTTATAAAATTTAGGTGTTGTAATTATATCATTTATATAACAAAAATAAATTATATGAACGTTTAAAGACAATTAATCTTGATTTTATTTTTTATAGAATGATAAAATATTCATAAATTACTCGATTTTTTTATTTTTAAATGCGTCATTCCGAAAGAATTATACTAGAGATTAAGGCCAAATGTTTTTTGAAAAATATGGTCTTGAGTTTTAGGCTGTTATGACTTTAAAAAAGGAAGCGGTTTGATCGATGTCCCTCCCAGAGCGAAACTGCATTTCTGCCAGTTTAAATCCGACTACAAATTTAAGGTGTCCATTTACAGCTTTCGAGTTACTAATATTTCTTCTTCGCTTATTTATGTATAGTCTTTCAAAAAACAAATTGCCACACTGGGTTAGATTTCGCCATTTTGAGTTAAAAACGGTTTCTAAAGGGGAATTATGATTTACAATGTAAAGCAGATTTCAAGTGAGGTCTCAGAAAATAAAAAATGTTAAAGGAAGTTGAGAAATTTCGGTTTTTGGTGAATGATTGCCTGATCGAACGCTGAAAAAATACGGAAGACCCCAAATGAGAGAAAAAGTACAGGGTTGAAGAGCTTCCAACGAAAACTTCCTTAAAGAGAAGTAAAAATATAAGATGGGGAAGTATAATGGAGGGGAAGTACAATGGAGGGGGAAGTATAACGGAGGGGAAGTAAAACTGAGGGGGAAGTTTTTTTTGGTATTTTTCGAAAAATTTTCCAACTTTTTTAATTTTGAAAAATTTTTCGGGTTATGTTTTTTAAATTTGCGCTTTTTTTTCTGGAAAATTTTATAAGTTCTTTTTTTTCGAAAATTTTTCGAAGTGTCAAGGTAGAAATAAAGGGATCTTCGGCCATGGGATGTGCCACTTCTAATACCCATAGTATAAAATTTCTCCCTACTAACAAAAAGTAATAATTAACGAGTGACAATTTTTTTACATCAAAAATTAGTTAAAAATAGACGGAGTCTTTGGTGAAAATTTGGTGAAAATCAGACGAACAGTTCGGCCGCATCGCAGTTTTTAAAATTTCAAACGTGCATATCTCCGCCATTTTTTCAAAATTCAAAAATCGCTTCTTCACCGCCTAAAGAAATTTGTGTGAAAATTTGGTGAAAATCGGATGAAAACTGTGGCCGTAAAGTGTTCCGGAAAAATGCTACGGACGGACGGCCGGCGGGAACCACAGACAAAGTTGAGATCGGTAAAGATCAATACTCGATTTGACCCTCCGGGTCTGAAAGACCCTTCCCCAAAAACCCGACGTGGAGGGTATCACAATAACTTCTTTAAGGAAGTTAATAGGTAGCTTTTGAAGAAAAAGCTTTTTTTGCAACTTTAAATACTGGGAAATTTTCACCACTCCTGGGCAGAATGAGGCAGGAAAAAGTAGTTGGTATCTAATGTTGCATTTGAAAGAAAATTGTTTTTCACGAATCTCAGAGCATCCTGATCAATTATTATCTATAAAATAGTCCCCATAAAATTACCAATTGTAAATTAAAGTCATTTACTTTATAATGAACACGAATATTGCGAATGACGGGTGGAGATCGTCTGGGGGTATTTATCCGGTCCGATCGCATTCCACCGTTAAGTAGAGCGTCTTGGAGGGACTTAGTTCCGCTTAGCTTCCTTAAGGTTCAAAACGCGACTTAAAAAGGCATTTTCGGTTCATTAAACTCGGAAAATCATAATTAATCAAAAAATAGTGAATATTAATTATCGAGGTGGTAACATAGATTTTATAAAATATCCATAAAAGACTGGTTTTCTCCTCTAACTGTTTCTGACACCCTAAACATAAATATTAAATTATGGCTATAACATAAAATAAATAGAACTTTCTAGGCATTTTTTTTTCACCTCTAATAAAATTATGTCGGGATTAATTGGTTTTTTCTCACATATTTTGCCACGGGTTTGGGAGAACTCTTAGTGTTGAGCTCTCCAAAGCAATGAATTTTAACTTTCTCAAAAGGAAGTTTGATTCCCTCGAAGATTTTTGAAAATGGGGCTTTCTGGATGTCAGTAGTTGACGGTCGATGGTCACAGAACTTCGGTGTTTTTAGGTGATGTTTTTACTTCGTTTTTAGAATTTTTATTTTTTGTTTCTAAGAAACAATCGACGCGAAGGCACTTGTTTTTAGGTGAATAGGTAAGAAGGTAGAATAGAAACCGTTCGCAAATAGACTCTTCTTGAAAAACGGTACCCTCACCTTGGGTGTTTATACGGAATTATCTCACTAGGGACGCTGTCAGGTGTTCCATGTCAGTCGACAATAAATCAACAAGATAAACAATCCCTTATTTCTGACGCGTTCAAACCGTAAAACCTGTTCCAACCTCCGGATCGAGACACTCGCGATTATAATTGACTTCTTATTATCCAGATTACTAACTTAAAAAGTTTATAGTCAGAGGATTTTTATTTATATTTCTTTGTCAGGAAAAACATTTCGCTTTTTGGCCAAAAAAAGGGTGCCAAAAAGAAAAGGAGAAAAAAGTGGATAAGCGGTAACTGCACGGATCAATGGTGGCATAATTAGGGCAAACATAATTCTTTTTAGTTCGTTTGTGCTTTAATTGGCCCGAACCTTGATGTTTAACCTAAACAAAACCGTAAAAAAATTGGATTGCAATGATTTCCGCACCCAAAAACTAACTTCTTTTTCTCTCATTTTAATAGATTTACAGAAGGAAATTTTATTGAAGAGCAATTAATAAAAGGAGGAAGTTGATGGGACTAACGGTGGATTTTTGATTCGGGGAAATCGAGATTCTGAGTATGTATTGTCCCATGGTCGAGGACAATGATGTCCCCGCGGGGTGAACGCCACATGAGAACGTTGACTCGTCCTTTTATACTGACCCCTCCAAAAACAATAAAAATTCTCGAGGCCGTTTTCTAAAAGCGTTTTCGTAAAAATATACTGTGGTTGAATTTTTCACCCATCTATTCTGGTCTAAAACCGTGTCAGTAGTTTTCATAGAACGTTTTTCCGCTCCGATGGCTCGTAATTTTAAGGTGAAAAAAGTGCATTTTTAAAAAGATCGGCAACCTACAAACGTTTCCTTTATTTTTGTTTGGTTTAAATTAACACTTTTTTTTTCTTCGACCTTTTTCTGAAAAGGTAACAATGATTTCGGTTCAATGGTTGTCGTACCTAGCATGCCCGCAGCCCAAATTTAAAGACAAGAGGGGACCAACAAGAACCTTAAAAAACATCGTTTTCCTAATCTGGGGGGGTGGGTGGGGGGAGGGGGTCCGCTCTTAAAGGGCCAAGGAAAACCCTTTAACTAGGGATTTTTAAAGTCTAGGAATATCTTTTTGAACGGATTTTTTTTTGTAAATTTTTCTCCGCCTTTAGGCCCAAAAACATCCTTAGTAGGAGGTTTCTGAATCTTTTGAAGGAATTCACGGCCACCTCCCGGTTTTCGAGATATTAATAAATTTTTTTACTTCCTTAAAGAAGTTATTGTGATACCCTCCACGTCGGGTTTTTGGGGCAGGGTCTTCCAGTCCCGGAGGGTCAAATCATTGATCTTTACCGATCTCAACTTTGTCTGTGGTTCCGGCCAGCCGTCCGTCGAATTTTTTTCCGGAACGCTTTACGGCCACAGTTTTCAACCGATTTTCACCAAATTTTCTTTAGGCGGTGAAGAAGAATGAAACGAGGGCGATTTTAGAATTTCGAAAAAATGGCGGAGATGTGTATGTCTATGTGAAATTTTAAAAATTCGCTGCGGCCGAACTGTTGGTCCGGTTTTCACCAAATTTTCACCAATTACTCCTTATATTTTTTAAGAATTTTTGGTCTTAAAAAAATTATCATTTTAGTATTAATTGTCATTTTAGTAGGGAGAAATTTCGTACTTACACGCCTTACGAGAGGGACCTCTTTTGGGCTAAAATCCCATTATTTCTGCCTTAATACTTAAAATCATTTTCAAAAACAAAGGACTTATAAAATTTTTCGAAAAAAATTGCGCAAATTTAAAAAAGATAACGGAAAAAAACGTTTTGATACTTAGAAAAATTTTTGAAAAAAAAACTCGGAAAATTTTTTGAAAAAAAAAAAAACCTTGGAACATTTTTCGAAAAAAATTATTTTAAAAAAAACACGGAAAATTATATTTAAAAAAACACGGAAAATTATATTAAAAAAACACGAAAAATTATATTTAAAAAAATTAGAAAATTTTTTGGAAAAAAAACTTCCCCCTCCGTCATACTTCCCCTCCCTTATATTTTCCCTCCGTTAATCTTCCCATCTCTTATACTTCCCCCTCTTTTATACTTCCCCTCCGTTGTACTTCCCCCTCCATTATACTTCCCCCTCCTATATTTTTACTTCTCTTTAAAGAACTTTTCGTTGGAAGCTCTTCAAACTAGTACTTTTCATCCTCTTAATCCAGTTAAGAGGCCTTTTTTGCAGACAGAAAAAAAAGTTGAAGTCAAGTTAAAAATCTACATTGAAAATCTCTTCATCATCAATAAGTGCACATAAACAAAAACCAAAAAAAGGTTTCTAAAAATAAACAAAACCAATCAGAGTTCCGTATCGGAATGTGCCGAATCGTCCCCGATTCCTTTTCATCTATATTTCACTCCTCAAAACCCGATAAAAATCTAATTGAGAAAAAAAAATAATCGAGTCGCTATGGTGACCTCCATATCAAATTGTGGGACATCGGACAGCTCCCTCCGTATAAATTAGTCGAGTTTTTCCATCTTTTTTTTAATTCGCTTATAAATCCGGTTGTCTCGACGATTTCCGCCTATTGAACTTCCCCCCTCAATCAAATCTGGGAATGTTTACAAGTTCATTTGTGCCAAAGCGAATTTCGATCATCGGTACCATTAGCGAGAGAATTGGTCTAATTTAATACAGCTACCGCTTTCAATTTGCTTAATTGAAGCTTTTAAAACTAATTGAGGCTACTTTTCCTGTTTCCTATACACAATTTAACCCAAAACGACCAATCGCAGTCGTCTTAAGCTACGATTTTGGTCCCATCTGAAGGTCCTTTTAAACAAATTTCACTGTGGTATCAAAAAAGCAATCAGCATTTTATCTTTTTAATTTATTTGTTATAAAAGTAAGAGGTTAATCACTTCAAAATCTTAAACTGGAGAAACTCCCGAGGTCTCTTCATGAAGAAATCCATTTAAGAAGTTGCTCCTTGATAGATACGTGTACAAATCGGACAGATCACTGAAATCCGATTGTTGAAGGTCTTCCAAAATGTTTTTGTACATCTCCTTATCGCATGACTCGTAGAGGTAATGAATATAACGCCAATCGCTGTACGAAAGTGATGATAGCCACTTGGGATCGTCGATTTCCTTCATAACGAATTCATTAAAAACTATACTATCTTTCAGATTGTTGACGACTTTTCTCCAAATAAGTACCATCAAGTTCAAAATCGCGTAAGCACCGATGATCCAATGCAGAAGCCTGATTATATCTTCGTTTTCGTCTAAGACTGGGCATAGTCCATAAATCGATGTGAAGTGGCAGATAATTCTTTCATTGAGGAGTATGCAAATGGGGATGAAGCATCTTAAGAATTCGATAGTTGACAGCTTTTTAGCCCAATGTGCGTTTTGGGCTCCCATGCGACGTTTAATATACCAAGCTGCTCTGTTTACGTCCAGTCTGTACATAGCCAACGATATATTCTTCCTTGGCTTTTCGTCGTTTCTATGGGGAAGAACAAAACGTTCTCTAAATATAATGATCGTCTTCATACCTTTCCGAGTCCAGTATAAATTTGGAATTTCGATGATGAACATCAAAACCAAAGAGTAGATTAAAGACACAACTTGGAGATTCGAACCTTCCGAATTTGTCATTATGTGTAAACACCGTAGAATCCATATTAACGTCAAAAGTCTGGTAAAAACAAAACCAATATCTAAATTTCCTTCACTAGATTTCTCCATGGTTCCTTCTGAAGGGATAGGACTAAACTGAATAGCCACGTTTCCTTATTTTATCTTTTGACGAGTCAACATTTTTCAAGACGTTCTTGAAGTCGTTTATTTTATAAACACAATATTATTGGGATCCTTCAATAATGATGTAATTTTTTTCTACTTTTACTTATAACAACACTTCAATATTTTTGAGCCTCTTAAGGATTCATAAGTAGTTTTTTTTTTTTTTTTTTTTTTTTTTTTTTTTTTTTGCCTTAGTGTTGTCTATTAGCCATGGGTCTAATTTTGTTATAAACAGTTTGTAAGAGGGTTTTCAAACTTAAGAGTTATATTCCCCCTCGCGTCAGTGGTGTTTTCCATCAGAAAAATCCATTTAGGTTCCTTAGGTTCAATTCGGGGGCCGCCCGCTTTGAACCCTGGACCCCATAGATGAACGCCGTATCGCATTGTTTGGGATTAACGCCTCAACACGCGCGGCCACAACGACGCCCCATAAGTAGTCTTGAGAAGGATAAAAAATGTGCCGGTCTGTAGCTGACTTCGACGGCCACTCTGGGGCTGCACCAAAACGATAATTTTTTTTTTTTTTTTTTAATAAATTATTGGACCAACAGCCCACGCTAAAACTACCGAGAAGTACTTGTTTGAAGAGCTTACAACGAAAACTTCCTTAAAGAGAAGTAACGATATAGGAGAGGGAAGCATAAAGTCGAGGAGAAGTATAAAGGAGAAGTATAACAGAGGGGGAAGTATAAAGGAGGGGGAAGTATAAGGGAGGGGAAGTATAAGGGAGCGTAAGTATAAGGGAGAAAAAGTATAAGGGAGTGGGAAGTTTTTTTTTTTTCGAAAAATTTTCTAAGGTTTTTCAAGAAATTGTCTTTTTGAAAAATTTTCCATTTTTTTTTAAATTTTCCGAGTTGTTTTTTTTTCCAAAAAATTTTCCGAGTTTTTTTTTTTAATTTTCTGGGTTTTCTTTTTTAAATTTGCGCTTTTTTTTAAGTTCTTTTTTTCGAAAAAATTTTTAAGTGTCCAGGTAGAAATAATGGGCTCTTTGGCCAACGGATGTGCCACTCTTTGTGGGTAGAAGTACGAAATTTCTCCCTACTAAAAAAAAAAAATAATAATTAAAAAGTGGCAATTTTTTTCACCCAAAATTCGTCAAAAATATAAGGAGTAATTGGTGAAAATTTGGTGAAAATAGGACCAACGGTTCGGCCACAGCGAATTTTTAAAATTTCAAACAGACATATCTCCGCCTTTTTTCGAAATTCAAAAATCGCCCACGTTGGTTTCTTCTTCACCGGCTAAAGAAATTTGGTGAAAATCGGTGGAAAACTGTGGCCATAAAGTGCTCCGGAAAAAATGCTACGGCCGGCCGGAACCACAGACAAAGTTGAGATCGGTAAAGATCAGTATTCGTTTTGACCCTCCGGAGTCTGGAAGACACCTCCCCAAAAACCCGACGAGGAGGGTATCACAATAAATTCTTTAAGGAAGTTAAAAATAACTCAATTTTTGAAAATTTCAAAAGAATGAAAAAAATAACTGAGATGTTACCACGGGACGATTTAACCTCCAGGTCTTTTCTCTGGTCTATTGGCTGAAGAAACATCGTTTTAACCGAATTTTTGGGTTTTTTTTAGGTTGGTACCCCTGTCTACTAGAGATTTTCGGTCTTTATAGGCTAGGGTCTTCCGGCCGAAGATCAAAATCTGGGTATAAAGTGACAAAGAAAGCTTATAAAATAGAGTTTCCATCCGATCAGAACGGGTATAAGTCACAACAATACGTGAAAACTCAAGATAAGATTTCACCCTTTCTCCGATAGTTTGCACCTCATTAGATCGCTTTCAGAGTCAGATAGGAACATCCGAGACAACGCCGCTTTATCCTCTCATTGACATTTCAATTTCACGAACTACTTTCTACAAGACACAACCGATGAAAGTACATGCTATGAGAAAATGCATCGACTTTTGAAGTTATAGAACCATCAAGAGCTTCGTAGTACCATCAGAACTGTCTAATGACAGCCGTCCGCAATCCTTGACCAAATTTTCACGAAGGCGTAAACGCTTTTGTTCATTAAATCCGCATTCTTGAATCAATTTTTCAACCTTCTATTTTCAATCTGGGAGTCAAAAGGGCATGGGAATTCAATATTTAACCTTGAAAATAAAAAGTCTAAGCGTGAAAAAACGAGTTTTAGTCATTTCGATAGCGAAAACGATCTAAAGATATGCAAACACGTATTAGCCTGATTCTTCGAGAAGGTAATTATAAATTATGAAAGTTTTTTCTTTATTCAAAAGGGGGTTGACGTCATCCCTTGTGTGTATTTTTAGTGAAAGCTTTTGACCCCTTTAGTAAAGAGTACGGACCTCCCTAAAACCCAAAAAGTGCCCATTTCTAATATATGATAGAAATATAAATAAAATCGTTTTCTATTTGCTTGACCTAATTTTAATTTTTAATTGAATCATTAATTTGCGTGTCAAATAAAAAACCTGTTTACATTAATTAAATACTTGATTTGATGTTTTACTTAGGCATATCTTATAATCCAATACGTACGTTTTATTTCTTATTTTATGATTTTATAAATACATGCTCAAAGGCCGAAAGTTCAATTTCAGCTCATATACGAGATAAAAATAGTCAGTTTACGGCTATACCTTTCAGAAACCGTTCCTAACTTAAAATGTTCAAAATGGCCATAGATTTTTAAACATACTTTTGTGGAAAATTGGCCAAAAGATCACTCAACAACGAAATACAAAAACCAGAAAACGGTTCCCGATTAAAATGTTCCTTTGGAAACCAATCTTAAATGGTAAAACCCACTTAAGATTCGTATTTCGCACATTAAAAAACGTCAAAACTCAAATTTTTAGCGATTATAAAAATTAAGTACTGGTTTGAAGAGCTTCCAACGAAATCTTCCTTTAAAGAGAAGTAACAATATAGGAGGGGGAAGTATATAAGAGGGGGAATTATAACGGAGGAGACGTACAACGGATGGGGAAATGTATGGGAGAGGAAGTATAACGGAGGGGGAAGTATAAGGGAGGGAAAGTATAAGGAAGGGGAAGTATAAGGGAGGGGAAGTATAAGGGAGGGGGAAGTTTTTTTGTTTTAACTTTTTTTTTCCAAAAATTTTCCGAGTTTTTTTTTCCGAAAAATTTTTAAGTTTTATTTCCGAAAAATTTCTAAGTTTTTTTTTTCAAAAAATTTTCTCAGTTTTTTTCTTCCTTAAACTTCCTTAAAGAAGTTATTGCGATACCCTCGACGTCGGGTTTTTGGGGAAGGGTCTTCCAGACCCCGGAGGGTCAAATCGAATATTGATCTTTACCGATCTCAACTTTGTCTGTGGTGCCGGCCGGCCGTCCGGCCGTCCGGCCGTCCGGCCGTCCGTAGCATTTTTTTCCGGAACACTTTACGGCCACAGTTTTCATCCGATTTTCACCAAATTTTTACACAAATTTCTTTAGCCGGTGAAGAAGAATGTAACGAGGGGGATTTTTGAATTTCGAAAAAATGGCGGAGATATGTCTGTTTGAAATTTTAAAAAATTCGCTGCGGCCGAACCGTTAATCCGATTTTCACCAAATTTTCACCAATTACTCCTTATATTTTTTAAGAATTTTTGGTGCAAAAAAATTGCCACTTTTTAATTACTATTTTTATTAGTAGGCAGAAATTTCGTACTTCTACCCTTTACGAGAGGCACATCCCTAGGCCAAAGAGCCCATTATTTCTACCTCGACACTTAGAAAATTTTTCGAAAAAAAGAACTTAGAAAATTTTTCAAAAAAAAAAAAAAAAAAAAAGAAAAAGAAAAGAAAAAGAAAGAAAAACCCGGAAATTTTTTCGAAAAAAAAAAAATTTTTTTTTTAAAAAAAACTTAGAAAATTTTTCGAAAAAAAAAAAAAAAAAAAAAAAAAAAAAAGGAAAACCCGGAAAATTTTTCGAAAAAAACTTTGAAAATTTTTTGAAAAAAAAAAATTTTTTTTTCGGACAAAAAAAACTTACAACATTTTTCAAAAAAAGAACTTAGAAAATTTTTCGAAAAAAAGAACTTAGAAACTTTTCGGAAAAAAAAAAAAAGGAAAACCCGGAAAATTTTTCGAAAAAACTTTTAAAATTTTTTGAAAAAAAAAAAAAATTTTTTTTTTCGGACAAAAAAAACTAAGAACATTTAAAAAAAAAAAAAAAAGAACTTAGAAAATTTTTCGAAAAAAAGAACTTAGAAAATTTTTCGAAAAAAAAAAAAAAAAAAAAAAAAAAGCCCGAAAAATTTTTCGAAAAAACTAACTTGGAAAATTCTCCTTTATACTTTCCCTCCCTACTACAGCCCCTTCCTTTATACTTTCGTTCCCTTATACTTCCCCCTCCATTATACTTCCCCTCTGTTATACTTTCCCCTTCCTTATACTTTCCCCTCCGTTATACTTCCCCTCCCACATACTTCCCACTCCGTTATACTTCTCCTCCCATATACTTCCCCCTCCTATATAGATACTTCTCTTTAAGGAAGTTCCCGTCGGGGCCAGCTCCAGACTAGTACTTTTTCTAAGTTTTTTTTTTAAATTTGAGCTTTTAACTTTTTTTCCTAACAATTTTCACATTTCTTTTTTTTTTCGAAAATTTTTTCAAGTATCAAGGTTGAAATAATGGGATTTTTGCCCAAGAGAGGTCCCTCTCGCTAGGTGTGGAAGTATGGAATTTCTCCCTACTAAAATGATAATAATTATTAATGTATTACGCCAAAAATTCTTAAAAAATATAAGGAGTCTTTGGTGAAACTTTGGTGAAAATCGAACCAACGGTTCGGCCACAGCGAATTTTTAAAATTTCAAACAGCCATACCTTCACCATTTTTTCGAAATTCCAAAATCGCCCTCGTTAAATTCTTGTTCACAGGCTAAAGAAATTTGTGTGAAAATTTGGTGAAAATTGGTTGAAAACTGTGGCCGTAAAGTGTCCCGGGAAAAAAATGCTACGGACGGCCGGCTGGTACCACAGACAAAGTTGAGATCGGTAAAGATCAATATTCGTTTTGAAACTCGACGTGGAGGGTATCACAATAACTTCTTTAAGAAAGTTAATAAAAATTTTCCGGCCCAAAAAACGGAGAAAAGGGTCCCCTTATGTTGGAAAAAATATTTTTAAATCGTAAAACCGACTTCAGATTTGTATTTCTCACCCTAAAAGACGTCCAAAAACCACGAAAAAAAAAATAATAATAAAAATCATGGTGACTCATTGAGTAGACGAAAAATTGAAAGTTTGGCGAGCCTATTCTAGTTTTGAAGATGAGGATTATCTAACGAATGTCATAAGGTCGAATATTGGATCACATCGTAGTGATTTCGCTTATCACGTACGTATGCACAAGGCTCGGATTCCCACGAAGCATATTGAAGAACACTTCCGTAAATCATGGCCCCGTGCATTCCCTCTCACTTCCCTCTTCTTTTCGTTCACGATCCTCGACATTGGCCTTCTAGAATCTTCGACAAGTACCAGTTATTTCATGATCATTTTACTTTAAAATGTGTGATAGGCGTCTTGTGAATGGATTTAATGAAGGGCTAGAACGTAAGAGAGTAGGGCGTGGATATGGCACAGCTCGAATCCCCTCAGGCTACGAGTGAAAACGGATTCCACGAGACCAACCTATATTTATTTATACTTTTCTTTTAAAACATAATAATATTGCATTTAGTATATACCTACTTTCATTCCTAAAGGATTAAACGGGACGAAAACTACACTCGAAAAAATTGAAGCCCCCGGCCGGCACCAGACATCGATGTATATACTAAACCAGTATATACAAGTATACATGTATATACAAATGTATATACCGGTTTAGTATATTCATCGATGGCACCAGAAGCAGCCTAATATTTTTTAAGCACTTAGCGCACTCTAGCGGCCTCTTTCATATCTTCAACTTAAAAACAACAACCTTTTTGCAGTGAATTTATAGAATTTTTATTAAAATATTGAGCACATACATAATATTTAACAGTTTCAATTAATATGAGGTATGGTAGTGACATCACAGGATGTTAAAAATTAGGCAAAGCGTTTTCTATAACATAAAAACATTCTTAGTTTTGCTCCCTTTTGTTGGATAAAATTCAACTATTTTATTCACCTTTTATAGTGAATTTTTATAAAATTTAAAAATAAACACTATAAAAATTCAAATTTTGTGCAATAAAACAAAAGATTAAGCAACTACTGAACTAACAATGAAACTTGGCGAAAAAAAGTTATCAAAAATTTTATTTTTTTTAGATTTGTAAATGAAGAGGGGAGAAAAAATATGGCCTCCGGTGGGTTTTGAACCTACATCCTCTCTTGACATTAAGCACTGGAAGTGTTAACAAGTTATATTAGAGATCGAAGGTTCAAATTCCGCCCATCATTTTAATTTTTCCCCCACATTTGCTAATTTACTTATTTTAACATGATTGAGGTCCTGACCTATAAAACTACCATTTTAAATCTAGTTTAAGGGACTAATAAAATGAATAATCTCTTTTTGCCAAGTGAACTAGAAGTTTTTTTTATGTACTTATTGCTTTCTGTTACCTATTTACATTTTTAAAAAAGCTGCTAATGAAAACAAAGCCTACCTCTTGATTTTCTTTTAAAAAATATTATTTCCAACATTATTCATAGTGATAAAAATATATTCAATATACAGGTGAACATATATTATAATAGAAGCTCTTATTTTTCGCTGAAAACAGCGTTTTTCTAAACTCTAGGACGTCTATCCTAGTGAAAAGTGGAAAAACAATTTTTTTTTTCTTCAAATGGCAGTATGAATTCGTTTAACGTTCTGGGTAAATTTGAATTTGAAATTTGATTTTGACTCATTCGTCTATGACTTCCCAGAGCATCAACGAGGCGTCGGTCCCGCCGACTGTGGCGACGTTTCGGTCGTTGTATAAAAATCGCGCGGCGGCGATGGCGAGGCTGTAGACTTTTTCTTCGTTGTATTCCGCCTTCGGGCTTGCACATGGGTATCTGAAAAGCCTCAAATATCCTTCAGTGTCGCCGGTAACCAAAAGATCATGTGCCGCCGATCGATTTACAGTCGATATTATTGACGTCATTGGATAATATCGGTTATTCCATATACCTAAAAAGTTAGTTTAATAGCAAAAATATTTATTTTTAAATTATAGTCGTTCGTACCTGATACCAAAAATCCGACTGTTGAATTATGTGTGTACCACTTGACGTCTTTCATCGTGACTGGACTCTTTTCCGAAGTCAACGTCTTCACATTCCCTGCAAAATATTCATCACATTATAGCTGTAAATTCTATCAAAGTTCTTGTCTTCCAATGACTTCAATTGCTTAAATATTTAAGGACAATATGGCTGAAAATCGTGTATAAGGAAAAAAATAGGGAAGGTTATCCAGGTTTCCAAGTGTGTAATTTTGCTTGTGTTGGCACACCTGTGCTAATTAAAAGGAATAGAAAATAGACGTACAAAACGTTAGGTCATAATCGGCGGTTACGGTCTGTATGAAGTTTCCGTCTGTGCTCCAATCTAACTGCATGAGAGGCTGGGAACCTCGAATTTTGTTGATTTTCTTATATGAATAACCATCGCGGCTCACTCTGAACAAGTAGATGCTTCCGTTTTGTGAACCTATAGCGACCATGTCTCCGGCTGAAAAAAAAAAAAAAATTAACGAAAGGCAAAAAAATTTTAGAACAATGGATTGATTCGTCTGCTAACCGCTGCTGCTAATCAAGGTGATGCAACAGAAGAGGACGCCACAATCACACTGAAAAAGCTAACCTGGATTGTAACCGAGGCAGTTCAGAGGTGACCCACAGACTCGAACAGTGGCAACTACATTTCCTGCTTCAGTATTTAAAACGACTAGATGGCCTTCCGTCGAACCAGCGGCCAGCGCGACTCCGAAAGGATGAAAACTTAACGAAATACATTCATGGGCGACCTAAATCAATAAAAATTAATGTTTTCATTTTATTTTAACCAACTTACAGTCGTCATCCAGACTAATTTATGCTTCTTCCACAAAGCAATATTTTTGTCATGCCCAGCAGTTGCGAACATCTCATCATCAGGATGGACGGCTAAACCCCACAATTGTCTCCCATGGCCAAAAACGACCTAAAATAATATTGAGACCAAATTTTTTTCTACTCAAACAAAATACCTGATTGAATCGCCTCTGTAGGGAACCCTCCATAATGTTATTTTTGGTCGTTCCTACGTAAATATTACCGTCATTTCTTCCCGGCCTTTGTGGGTATATACTTCTAACGCCTCCTGCAGATTCTGGAAGCTAAAATAAGAATTGCAGTTATGTTCAATAAGAGGGAAGTCTCTTGATTTTACTTTTGTTTCGGTGATCTTTTTGTAATTTTGCAGCGAATCCCAGGCGACAATTTTTCTGTCTTTTTCACCACCGGAGAGAAGGGTCCCTTCCGAAAGCATCATAAGCGAGCTTATCCCTTTGTTGTGAGCTTCGAATTCCATTCGTACGAAATAAGCGCCTTCGCTGTCGACGGAATAGATGGTGATGAAGCCATCGCCGTCCGCTGTGACGACGTCGCCATCTTGTTCAAATTGAAGGCAGGTGATGTGCGTTCTCGAAGGCTGCAAATACGATTAATATAAGACAATCTTTACATAGAATATTTACTGGTTTAATAATGTCTGTTTTTTCAAAATATCCGTCTTTCCGACGCGTCCAAAATGTGAGATAACCTTTCCCGTGTGTGATCAGAAGATTGTCGTCGAGGGGATGGAAAGCGGCGCCGGTCAGCTCTTCTTGAAGCGTCTGTAAAATAAATTTTTGCATGTCCCAAAATGGTAATTCACTAATTGCAAAGAAACGTTCAATACTGAATAATGAATAGAAATGAAGGCGATTATCATTTGGATGATGCGTGGCCTTGCAATAAACGAACTTACGGCAACTTTTCCTAATAAATGGCCCCATTGCCATTGCCAGACTGAGAGTATTCTTTCCCTCCCGCCGTCCACTGCGAGAACGTAGCTTCCACCGTTCTGCGAAAAAAAATGATCACAAAATCCATATTTTAGTTGAGGTCAAATAAATTAAAAGACACACACTCGTCCATAAATATGGGATCAAACACGGCACGCAAGATTCCAGTTAATTACCATACGTTTTCTTATCTTTTAGAAGAAAAAAAAACCCTCTAAAATACACGTAAATTTAATTTAATTAGATTTAAATTGCCACATTCTAATTTTTTTTTTTTTATTATTCCAGCAATTCATCTGAAATATTCCATATTTATAAGCTGCTATTCTAAAAAACGATAAAAACTACAATTATTTTTCCTTTTTTTTGACTAATGTACCCTAATCTAGGATAACGAAATATGGGAAGATGTTGGGGCTTCTATTATGCACTCACTGCTCACTGAGCTTTTGTTATTGATTTATACGAACCAACTGGGAAAATGCAACAGCAGAAACTCCGACTTCGAACTCTCCCATTCCGAAGACATAAAGAGTAAGAAGAGTTTCTGTGCTCCATATTCGGATGTGAGCTTGTGTTTTTCTGTTCCTTCCAGCTCTTTGTCCTGAGGCTACAAGCTCCCTGCTTGGATGAAGATCCATACTATAAAAAAATTGTGACGTTTTTTCTTGTTTTTTAGAAACAAAATACCATTGGATATCTTCTGTGTGGCCTGTGTAGTGACGTTGAGCTTCTTCGTCGCGGTCGAAAAGGACGGCGACGGCGGCGACGAAATAAAGTAGTTCCCCTGTTGGAAGGACCCAAAGGTTTCTTCTCGAATCCGTTCCTCTATAACCGTACCTGATCCTTTTCATAAGAAAAATATGTCAAAAAGTTTTCCAAATGGAGGCAATGAAAAGAGTGTTGAACAGACTTCTCAGGATAAGTGTGTCGGGGATTGGAATATTTTTTTGGTCTGAGGGAGAAGAGGGTAACACTGTAAGTGTCTGCTTAAAAGGAGCTTCCTCTGCTGGCACTTCTCAAATTCCAGCCCTTTTTCGCCATTCACGCACTTTCACCGAGAGCACAGACCAGACTACCCTCAGTCACTAGTCTCTATCTGAAGAGTGCCCTCACCTCCTCTCACATAAGGGCGGCTGTACCCTACTACACTTCACCTTCTCCTGCTTCACTTCTACACACAGCGAAAAGAGCAAGTCTACGCACAGCGAGAGGATGCACCTTAAGGAGACACTTACAGTGTTACCCTCTTCTCCCTTAAACCAAAAAATATTACAATCCCCGACGTTTAAAAAGTGAAGTGGAGGAAGAAGCCCCCTAAGTTAATTAAATTCTTAGAGGAAAATAAAGGATACACCCAATCGAGAACGAGTCTTTTTTCAGGGGGTGCATTGTCTTGAGGAGCGTGATGAACAGGAGGGTAGAACGTCCTTCTCATCCCTTTTATAGTCAGCCTCACCGGCTCCTCCTTAAGTACTTCCAGAAGCGTGTAGTCTTCATGAAAAAAAATTAGAATAAAACATTATTTAATAAAATACCTGAGTTTCCACGAACAACGTCGGGTTCGATGTAAAGATTTCTGGGCCGAGATTTGCTTCTCGCCCTCCGGCGTACTTGTCCGTTCATGACGGGTTCGACGACGACCGGACCGGAAGCGATCGCGCCTCTCGACCTGCTCCTCCGAACGGGCGACATGAGCGGACCAGACCCTAAATAAAATGTGTCCACGTCCGAAAATTCGTTTCTAAGTTGCGAAAAGCTTCTAACCTAAACAGAAATCATCTCGTTTAAACCTTGAACACGTAAACGAATTTCATGAATTCGAAATCATTTTAGGGAGGCGAATCCTTAATTTATTAACTGCAGAACTTAATTTACATACTTCCTGACCCGATACGGTAAACATCCTTCGGGCTCCGTTCATTTTTAAAACTTGACCCAAGTCTTCGACGACTTCTTCAAAAGGTTGAGTCGTCCTCAAGTTCAACAACACACGACACTTAAAAAAAATTATTGATTTTTTTAAAAAATAACCAAAAAGAAACTTACTTGTACTGTATGATCTAAGTTGTTTATAATTCGTATAACTCTTCCGGAATTAGGTTTGCTATTTGCCGCTCCACCGCCTCCCGGTGGAGGAAGTTCACCGTCGACTATAGACTGCTTCCTGCTCAAAGGAGGTTTGCTCCATCCAGTACCCGGAGGTGGTGGTCCGTACCAAATACCGTTTTTCTTCCCACCGTAACTGGCGTTCTAAACATTAAAAACATAAAAAGGAAAAATTAAAAACCACAAAATCCATACGGAAGGTGGCCAAGTCCTTGGCCTAAGCTCGCATGTTTTAGCGATAAGGCAAACACGACGTTCGCACGATCACATTTTTAAGTACCAATTTTTATTTAATTTCCTATCCTTAATGAAAGAAAACCTTTTTTAATGTAAAAACTATTTAAAAATTTATCCCATTTATCTTTTATGAGCTCGTAAAACCCAAAATTTGTTTAAGTTAAATGCTTTACTTCCTCTTTCCTTTTAAAAAGTATAAAAAACCATTAATTATATATGAAAAAAATAATTAGATAAATTAAATTTTGCTTTATCTTGTTCTTGTACTTTTTTAGGAAGTCTTGCGGGTTTAATAAAAGCACGTTTTTGAGGGGGATAGGCAATTTTGCAATACATGTAGGTCTTGCGGGCTTATGGTAACACGAATTATCAGAAGCACATAAGAAGTTTCTCAAAAGAACTTATATCAAATGACTTCTATGAAGATTTTCATTGTTTTGTAGTGGTAGATTTATAGCTTGTTTTGAAAATAACAAATTGAAGTTATATGAGTATTTGTTGAAAAAAATGTTAAAAATGCCATTTTTAAAAACCAAAAAATGAAGGAGATATGAGGCGCTCCGGGTACGAAGGGCGAACTCGACATCCTAAAAAATTTTTAACTTCCTTAAAGAAGTTATTGCGATACCCTCGACGTCGGGTTTTTGGGGAAGGGTCCTCCAGTTTTTTTTTTTTTTTTTTTTTTTTTTTTTTTTTTTTTTTTTTTTTTCATTTTCAGATTCTAGACCTCTTGGTGAATACACCCATATAATTTTTATGTTGAGTTCGCCATTTTTTCCCCTTTAAATACGTAAAAACCGAAACTTTAAAATGCGAATATCTCGGAACTACGTTTGGTCGAGTTCGCCCTTCGTACCCGGAGCGCCTCATATGTATAATCAGTAGCATCGGACAAACCTGCGATTATTTAAAAAAGGTTCGAAAAGGAAAAGCCGGCTTGCGACACGCACTTTCTGGGAATTCATCGTTCATGGCAAGCCCCGAAATTCGTGTAAAGATTAACACGAAGGCTTGATTTTTTTAAGAAAAAAATTTTTTGTTTCTTTGGAATTTAGTTCAAAACCAAGCTTTAATTAATAGCAACTGAAAGAAAGTAAAAGAAAGATTCAGCTAACATTTTGAGGGAGAATTGGCTATTTTCCAAATGGGCCTCGTGATAATATTCCATAATGATCTTTCATTTTGAAAAATTGTCAGCGAAACACGCCAAGCGGATTCCCACAATTGAAAAAATTGCTCACAAATTCTGATTGGAATACTTCGCGTTTTCCCGAAGAAAAAGCAGCTGTAGGCAATGGAAAAATTTTTTTTTCTAAGGACTACTTATAAAACCGTATAACTTACCCAGTCCGGAAATTCGGGAAAAAGTACGACGAAAGATTCGTAATAAATGAAATCCGATTGCACTGGCTAAAAATTTTAGGAAACTTAAAGGAGTTTTCTTTTATACAAATGAGGAAGATTCGATATAAAAAGTAGACGTGACGGTGACTTACCGAGTCGAAGACTGGGAAAGATATCGGTACGAACGAAGGTTCCTCCATGACTGGAAGAGTTCTTAGGGTTAAATCCGCCACCTTCGCCAAGGTCATAGCATGACGACCGCCAAACTCCCACCCTTCACGTTTTCCTCGCCCCCCTACACCATCAAAACAACGCCCCTGTTTAATATTCATCTCGAGGGTTAACGAATGTAGATTTTTTTTAGACGCGAACACGTAAACCCCCTTACGTCTCGCATTGTTTTTTTCGAAGGACGCAACCCTTACGGGACCTGCGTTTCAATAACTAAGGTTACTCAAACCTTCAACCTTGGAAATAAACACGTTAATTTCCTTAGAATAATACATATGTAATAAAAAAACTTAATTTTTTTTTCGTCATTACTTTTTATCAATCGAATCTACGTCGCAAGTAAATCGTCGTCGTTTAGACGTCAGAAAATTTATTTGTCATTTCATCTTTTGAAATGAAACTATAAAATGATACAGGGGTTATTATAATTACGTTCGTCCCATCCTAATCAGTAATCACTTTTTTTTTCTTCTTCTTCTTCTTTTTTTTTTTTTTAACTTCCTTGAAGAAGATATTATGATGGTTTTTGGGGAAAGTCTTCCAGACCCTGTAGGGTCAAATCGAATTGTGTTCTTTACCTATATCTCAACTTTGTTTGTGGTGCCGGCCGGCCGGCCGTCCGTAGCATTTGTTTCCGGGACACTTTACGGCCGCAGTTTTCAACCGATTTTCACCACATTTTCACCCAAAATTCTTTAGCCGGTGAACAAGAATGTAACGAGGGAGATTTTTGAATTTCGAAAAAATGGCGGAGATATGTCTGTTTGAAATTTTAAAAAATTCGCTGCGGCCGAACCGTTGGTTCGATTTTCACCAAATTTTCACCAATTACTCAGTATATTTTTTAAGAAATTTTGGTGTAAAAAGAATTAGCTTTTTTTTTTTTAATTAATTATCATTTTAGTTGGGAGGAATTCCATACTTCCACGCCTAACGAGAGGGACCTCTCTTGGGCAAAAACCCCATTATTTCTACCTTGATACTTAAAAAAATTTTGGAAAAAAAAAGAAATTAGAAAAATTTTCGGAAAAAAAAGCGAAATTTAAAAAAGAAAACTCGGAAAATTTTTCAAAAAAGAAAAACTTATAACATTTTTGAAAAAAAAAACCCTAGAAAATTTCTTGGAAGAAAAAACTCCGAAAATTTAAAAAAAAACCTTGGAAAATTTTTCGTAAAAAAACTTACCCCTCCGTAATACATCTTCCTTATACTTCCCCTCCCTTATACTTCCCCCTCCGTTATACTTCCCCCTCCCTTATACTTCCCCCTCCCTTATACTTCAACCTTTGTTATAATCCCCCTACCTTATACTTCCCACTCCGTTATACTTCCCCCTCCTATATTTTTACTTTTTTTTAAGGAAGTTTTCGTTGGAAGCTCTTCAAACAAGTACATACTTTTTTTTTGGCTTTTTAAATTATTTTTGCGGATGAAAATTTGCTTGTCGGATGGGTTTATTTGGGCAGTTAAAGACTTCCTAATAAACACTTTTTTTTTGCGCGCGCGCGCAAAGTGGGTTCTAGACGGTTCGAATACAAGTTCCTGAGAATTCCCTTTTTCTTCTAAATAAATCATGAGTTTTTCTAACCCTTAATGATTAAAAAGCACTCTTCGCCCTCGGAAAAAAAAAATAAAAATAACTTCCATACCTAATAATTTTAAGGATAGAAGTGCACCAGCTTTTAAAAAAAGTAGGTACCTTGAAAATATTGTTCATTATGTATGAGTATTTTAATTTTTTGTCCGAACCTTGGGTCACGGAGAGTATTGAGCATGGAGTTAATTTCTTCGTTTTTTATACACTTAACATGAAAGAAAAAATGTTTCTTTTTGTTGTCACGTGAGACGTACAATTATTTTGATATCCTTGCTGTTCAAGGTAGTAGTTTTTTGAAGAAAAAAATAAAAGTGACCGTAAAATTTTAGAAAAAAAATTGTAAGCCTGAGTGAGATTTCAAATTTTTTTAGTTGACCTAATTCTTTTTTGTCACAAAACACGCAGCTTTTCCTTAATTAAACAATGAAGACGAAGTAGGGTTTACGTGTTTTTCTCCCTTTTTTCTCCGTGCGCCCTTCAATAAAGCTAATAGCCCTCGACATTACTTAATACTCTGGGATTTTTTTTTCGCTCCCCCTCTCTAATTTTAACTCCACCTACCCCGAAGGAAAAATAGTCCTGTTATTTCAGCGGTTAAAAACAAGGTCAACGGAAATCGTTTGGTGTAAAAGAATTTTCGCGTTTCATCAGTTTTTTAAAAGATTCTTGTGAACAAAATTACTGAAACTCAGAAATGGATCTTGGAAATTTGATCTTTCCGACGCCTAAAAGCCAAAAACAAATATTAGATTTAAAATCGTCAAAAATTAAATAAAGCTTTAATTTTTTTTTTAATCTTAAGCCTCACTCTTATCTTTAGAAACAGCAGACTTTTTTGATGGAGGAAAACCATCCCTTTCAGTTTAGGAGTCCAAAACAAAAAAATCTTCGTACCACGTAGTACGTCATTCTAGGACCTTTTTTAATCTAAGAACGGTTTGTAAAGGGAAATTATCCTTTTTGATTCATAATCTTTCTTAAACCAACCAACAGGTAGCGCTCAAATCGTTTGAAAAACCTTTTTTCTAACGAAAAACGTCCACTTTGTAAAAGGGCGATATGAGACATGAAAGTTTACTTTATTTTTAACTAAAAATATGTTCATGCAGCGAGGTATTTAATCATTCCTATTTATCAACACTTAAAAACATTTCTCGTTCATGTAGAAAAGAACGTTCTCAATTAAAATAGCGCGAAAAAGGGGGCTGTGAAATTGTCTTAAAGGAAAGTTTTAAATAATCCGTAAACCACTTAAAACTTGAAGTATATTCGGGAACAAGGAGGACAATGATGCTCACAGTGGGAATCGAACCCACGACCTTTACATAATAGAAGGAATTAAGGAAGGGCCACCGCCTTAATTCCCTCCCTAGCCACGCCTTTCCTCCAATAACAATTTTTATACAGCTATGTCGTGTATAAGTTGGCAGCATTTGATCCCAATCTTTTTTGGTAGTTGTAGTGTCATATGCACATAGTTGGAAACACTTTTATAATAATTAGTCGTGTATATAAAAGTAGAAGAAAGTAGAAGCCAAGCCTCCGGAATAGTTCTAGATGTATCTACTATTCAGATTTGTGATTGAGAACACTGTATAGTTCCTTCAAATTTAAGTTGGTCATGAATTAGGCTAAATATTGGTCGAAAAAGTGTCAAACCACTTTTGATATCAGGTAATAAACTGTATATTAACAGTAGGGCCAAAAAATAAATTGGCAACAGTGCTCTGTGACATCAAAGTCCGAGTTCATTTCCCAAAATTCGTCACCGTTCGTCTTTCCTACTGCGCGAAGACCGAAAAAGCTAAGTAAGCACCCTTGGCCATGGGTTAGCTTAATAGTTTTTAGACAAAATTTTATAAAAGGCCCACTCTCAAAAGTTTCTTAAATATCACAAGTTGAATATTAATAGCAACTTCCAGCATTTGTTAACTTTACATTCTAATCTCTTGAGAAAACCTCTTTCATTTTCATTTTTTTCTTTAAATCGTTACACAACGCTTATAAGCTTATACAACAAGTTAAAAATGGCTTTCTGTTAGCAGTGTACAAAATCTAACATAACAGTCAAAATTTAAAATTCTAGTGAACTAGCTTTTTTTTTTTTTTTTTTTTTTTTTTTTTTTTTTTTTTTTTTTTTTTTTTTTTTTTTTTTTTTTTTTTTTTTTACTTTTGTCGCGTTAGTTCTAACACCGGCTATCTCATTTTAGGTATTCAGGGGAGTAAAATACTGATTAATTTCTCATTGGAATCAATGCATCACCTGTTGGCTAAATCGTGAACTACGCGTTTTCTGTTGGTAATAGGGTTAAATTACCAACGGAATTCGATTCACCACAAAATTTACCATCAGAATCAATGCCAAACTCAAAATTGATAAAAAATGAGATAGCCGGTGTTAGAACTAACAAGACGATATGAGGCGCTCCGGGTACAAAGGGCGAACTCGACATCGGACAAATTTTTTAACTTCCTTAAAGAAGTTATTGTGATACCCTCGACGTCGGGTTTTTGGGGAAGGGTCTTCCAGTTTTTTTTCATTTTCAGATTCTAGACCTCTTGGTGAATACACCCATATAATTTTTATGTTGAGTTCGCCATTTTTTCCCCTTTAAATACGTAAAAACCGAAACTTTAAAATGCGAATATCTCGAAACTACGTTTTGTCGAGTTCGCCCTTCGTACCCGGAGCGCCTCATATGTAGATAATTAAAATTAACCTTAAATGTCTTATAAGACGAAACGACGTATTGTTGGCCGTCTTCTAACTCTTCGAGAAGATGTTTCCTGTCGCCGTCGATTCCGAAAATAAATCTCGCCCCTCTCGGCAAGTCCATTCTGAGCGAAAGTTTGTCCAAAAGAGCTTCCAGTGTAATAACATCACGTCCAGGCCGAAATCTGTACTCAAGCCCCGGAAAATATGGATCTCCATTTTTATAAAATGTCACCTAAAAGCAATCGGAAGTTAGTTAAATCGTCGATTAAGGTCAAGTGAAGGTGTAAAAATCAAGAAATGTTTTAAAACCACGACCTGTATCAACTATTTTAGACTTCTGGGGTATCTTCGCAAATCGGAAGAACGGGGTCACAGAGTGAAAATCGATTACGATTTCCATAAATCCATGGAAACTTAAGAAGGGTGGATAAACTTGAGTTTTACTTTCACTTTTCAATATTGAGATTTTTTTTAATTTACCTTCCGGGCACGCCAGTAGTTTAAGTTGTTGTATTTTGATTCGCTTGCTGTGGGCGCTGCTCTCGATTTCGGCCTGGGTGGCATCACCGAAGACGTCTCGCTCCCTCCCGGACTTGGAGGTCTACTCCCCCAATAGCCACCTCCGAGAACCGTTCTCGGCCGGACGATAGTCACCTCCCGTGGCTGAAACAAATTATTATCTTCAATTGTAAATTCAAAATTTTATCTTGACTTAAACGCGAAATCAATTTTCATATTTGAATACGAGAGTGTTTACTGACGTCAAAGCCGAGCGTTATATTCCATTAAGGTTTTGTCCGAAACGACTTGATTCACAGAGCGACTCCGACAAAACGAATTTGCATACGTCCCAACACGAAACTTCTTCCCGCGACGTTAACTAGAACGTATATGTCAAAAGCCCTCCATGGAAGTTATTATGTGGTACAACGTTCTCAGCTTAACATCATGCCATCATCTCACACTCAAAACAAACTACTTCCTTTTCTAAACATCCAGAGTTGAAAACTTTGCCGGAGTTTAAAAATTTAATAAGCTAGGTATAATTTTCAACCAAAATTTTGGTGTTTTCTTACGTTATAAATCTTCATTTAAAACACCCTTTTTGACAGATTTTAGGGAGTTTTCCATTGTTTCTTGAAGAAAACCCGTTTTTCTGATTTCTCAGCGTTTCCTCCTTCTTTCTGCCGCCCGGTGAGCACTCATCTGCTATCCAAACGTCTTTCATCAAAGGAACAACCATTTCACCAGATTTTTGGAGGTTTTCTTGATTATATCTGCGGAGAAAGAAAAGCCCCAGTTTTCTGTCAAAAAACACCCGTTTTACCGGATTTTCAGGCGTTTCTCTCAATGTTTCTGCCAATCAACACTCTATGAGAGAATTCTTCACGGTATTTTTTCAAAAAATATCGAATTTACCTGATTTTTAGCTTTTAATCATTTTCAAGGGTTTAAAAAAACGTTGTTAAGGATTCTTTTTTCTATTTTTCTGCCAAAATTAACCTTTTTTTAAAAGGATTTGGATCATTTTTTTTTTTAATTTTTACCTATGAACTTCCCAGTAATTTTTAACCAGTGAGCCGCATCCACAATGTCCGATTTACAAAAACAAATTGGTTTTTCCCAGGCGCACGCGATTCAACAAAGAAAAAGAGGCACAGGGGATGATTGTTTTCTTTTTTCCCTGAAGTGACTCACCGGGGTGAAAGAACAAAATTACGCATAACCTTGAGATTTTTTTTCTTCTTTTTCGATATCACGCAAAAATCAATTTCTCACTGTTTACGGCGTTAGAAATCAACGCCTAGTTTTTTAAGGCGTGGTTAAGAATCCATTATTTTGTTATGGCAGGGGGGTCATGAGATAAGGAGGCCGGCTGTGACGTCGTAAACGTCCTTGGGCGGGAAAACGGGGCAAAGGAGGCAACTCGAAACTAATTCCTCAAGGTCGCATTTTAAAACAATTTATTCAAAATCTCTATAAAAGACAATCACCCCATAATAAAATACATTTTTATATTAATTTTAAATAATCTTAAAATAAAAGCAATTACTCTATTTTTTTATTACTTTTTTTTATGATAAAAATTCATTTTATAAGGGGAAAAACTAAACAAAAAGAGATTTTTATATTTCGTTTTAAAATGTTTTATCGTTTATTTAATCAATTTTATTGTCCTTGTAAAAGTATAATTATTATATCAAAAAAGAAATTTAACAACTTAATTTTTGGTTTTTACAAATTATGACAAAAGATATAGTAATGCTACAAAATAACGGTTATTAACGATGAGTACACAGCTGGGAGGATTGACCGGTTGTAAGATTGACCGATCACGCAAGAATATAGTGTACATTCTACTAAGGGGCTTCAATGGAATTCGAAATTCCTTCAGCATGAATTCCTATTTTTCTTAGCCGCCCCCATACATATTCAAAGGTTGTCTTTATATGTAAAGTAGACCTTGTTCTTTCGTGGGAAAAATATGTCACTTTTATGCTGATTCGACCCAGTTGTGGTTGGAAGAGTCGAATAAAAACGCAAAGCTGTTTAAATTGGTGAAAGTTTTTTTCATTAAGGGTTGAACCATCATGGCAGTTCGGTGTTGCGGGACTGTTGAATTGGGCGCCGTGATTAAAGAGTAATAAGGAGCATGGGGGTAACAAGGTCTTTGATCCGTGGCAAGGAGTTCAGAGTTCAAATTCAGGGAAGTGAATAAGGATTTTCCTTAGTCTTGAAGACCCTAACAGCCAATGGGCGCAGTTTCTTCCACCAATTGGCTAGTCTCCACGGGCCTAATCGATGATCCCATGGAAAACAGAAGTTACAAAAATTTGTTATGGAAGTTGAAGTCTTTTGGTGGAGGTTAGGGACAGAAAAATACTAAGCCCGCAAAGCCGTTCGGTTTTCCTGAACTGTTGGTGGGATGGTCGAGAGTTGGGACGGTCGCGGGATTCAAGGTCTTCGAATCGCGGAGGACAGATAATAGTACAATCAATGGCCAGATTGTAGCACAGCCTGAGGCAAGATTATAGTACGGCCAAAGGCAAGATTATTGTACAGAAAAAGGCCAGATAATAGTACAATCAATGGCCAGATAATAGTACAATAAATGGCCAGAATGTACCACAGCTGGAAGCCAGATTATAGCACAGCCAAAGGCAAGATTATTGTACAGAAAAAGGCCAGATGATAGTACAATCAATGGCCCGATTGTAGCACAGCCTGAGGCCAGATTATTGCACAGCCAAAGGCAAGATTATTGTACAGAAAAAGGCCAGATAATAGTACAATCAATGGCCAGATAATAGTACAATAAATGGCCAGAATGTACCACAGCTGGAAGCCAGATTATAGCACAGCCAAAGGCAAGATTATTGTACAGCCAAAGGCAAGATTATTGTACAGAAAAAGGCCAGATAATAGTACAATCAATGCCCAGATAATAGTACAATAATTGAACAATAATTGAAATTTGTACAATCAATGGCCACATATAGTACAATAAATGGCCAGAATGTACCACAGCCAGAGGCCAGATTATAGCACAGCCAAAGGCAAGATTCTATTGTAGCACAGAAAAAGGCCAGATAATAGTACAATCAATTGCCAGATTGTAGCACAGCCTGAGGCAAGATTATAGTACGGCCAAAGGCAAGATTATTGTACAGAAAAAGGCCAGATTACAGTACAATCAGTGGCCAGATTGTAGCACAGCCTGAGGCCAGATTACTGCACAGCCAATGGCAAGATTATTGTACAGCCAGAGGCCAGATTATAGCACAGAAAAAGGCCAGATAATAGTGCAATCAATTGCCAGATTGTTGCACAGCGAAAGGCCAGATTATAGCAGGGCCAAGGCATATACCTAGCCCAGAAAAAGACCAGATAACAGTACAATCAGTGGCCAGATTCTAGCACAGCCAGAGGCCAGATTATAGCAAATCCAAAGGCAAGATTCTAGCACAGAAAAGGCCTGATAATAGTACAATCAATGGCCAGATTATAGCAGGGCCAAGGCATGATAATTTATATTTATTTACTTATGTTTCAAGGTCTTCGATTCGCGGCAAGGAGTTCGGGTTCAATTCAGGGCTGTGAATATGTAAGCCAAAAAAGCAATGGTTTTCGAGTTATTAGGCCTTCGAATTTCGGTGTTTATGTGGATGACTAACGTAGATATTCCCTATTTACCAAATGGAGGTTTTTTGCTCCAAAAGACCCTGATTATCAGGATTTTTCATTGGTGTTTTGCTCCTACTCATTTTGCGGATTTTCCGGCGACTTTTTCGATCTTCTGGGTGACCTTACCTTTATGGTCCAAAAAAAAAGCACTCTTTTATTGGTTCTCCAATCTTTTTCCCTGGGTTTTTTAGTCTAGTAATCGAATGGTTTTTCCGAAGCAGAATCATATGATTGAAAACATTCAATTTATTTTGTATCATAATTTTAGTGTTTTGGGATTGAAGGAATGGGTTTTCATTATCTTCTGGAGTTCTTCATAATTTTCGGCGAAGTTTTGTCTATGTTGGCACTCGACGTCGTCCGCATAGTGACGAACACGAAAATCGGCTACGAGTTCTCATTCAGTTTCGCGACTCCGGACGGATTAGAGATCACCCCATGGTACCTGATTGTGGCCGGAGGGGCGACCGTTTTTCTCGGCGTACTCTCAGACAGCTTGACCGGCAAACTCTACTTGATTATCTACGGCTCGATATGCGGCGTCCTCTCGTGTTTTTTCTGCATTTTAAACTCTTCTATCGATCCGTCCCCACGACTTCCCGATAAAATAATGCTCTTGGCCTACACGTCGACGTCCGGTATACGTTCCGCTTTTTTAATCGAGCAAACAGAATTCACGCAGATTATAACCGGAGTGAGAAATTTCGTTTTCGTTTTAGCCTACACGCGTTGCCTCGTCCGTTCTTTCATCCCATTTCTTCAAACATTCGGAGCAAACTTCAGCCTCATCCATCTTTATTTCGGATTCTCATTTTTCATCATAAATTTCATCATCTTTTTATCATCAGTACACAAATTATACATCGAGCCCACATACATCGGAATAACGAAAAAAATTTTGAAAGCGATTTTCATCGGATTTTATAGAAAATTACGTGCGAAAAAATTAAATAAAAATGAAAAAAAAGTCAAATTCATATTTGGACTTTCTGAAAAGCCGGAAGTCATAAAAGAACCACCCGTGTCAAAAACTCGATGGGGCTACAGACAAAACGAAAAACCGGATTTGGGTAAAAAAATACAAAAACCTAAACATTGGATTGAATTTTCGCAGCCGCAGTGTACTCTTTTCGAAATCGATCAGGCGAAAAAGTTTCTTTCATTATTTTTCGCTTTTCTTCCCCCAATTTATGTGACGACAGCGATCGTTTCCATTCTATACGTCACCAAATATCAGACGAATCTCGTTCTATGGCCAGAACATCCACTCATAACGAACATCGTCGACTATTTTCTATTTTTCTCCGCACTCACATTTCCCGTTTATTTTTACATTTCGTATTTGCTAAACAAAAAATTTAAAGTTAAAATTTGGATTTTTGTTTTAACCGGACATATTTTTTGATGTTGGCTTTAATTTCGACGGCCGTCATTCATCTTCTGTTTGTTTTGAGCCTTCAAGATTTACCTACGAATTCGACTACGCAAATCAGGATATTCAACGAGCACAAATCCAGTCAAATTTTTACGTCTTTTGGAGAAAATTTTAATTTAGAACACTTAAAATGTATTGTGATTAAAGCACAAACATGTAAGATAAGTACCACACTTCGATTTTTGACGACAGAAACAGACAAAAAGTCATTTACCGTCAATTTGAATCGGACCGCTTCTTACATTTATACTAAAAACGGGACGTTGTTCAACAATTCGAAATACGATCCGACGATTTTTCGAGTTCCCAGGGTCTTCAATTCGAGCCATTTATATCTGGTAACTTTTCAAAATATAACCGCAGTTTTGAAGAATAATCAAAGCAACAAAACTTGGATAATCGGAAGCACAAAACGAGGAGTCAATTTTTCACTAAACGCTGGAGAATACGTGGTGACCATCAAGCACGAAAATGAGGAGTACAACGTTCAAAATTTGTCATTAACCAAGGATACTTTATACGCGTTTTTTGTGGCACGTCAAGAAAAAAAATTTGTTAGTACTTTAGTAACAATGGAAGGACCTTTAAACACTTATTATTTGACACTTTTGATGCAAATATTTTTCTTAAGCGTCGCTGATGTTGTCATCTCCTGGGCTTACTTTTGCATCCTTTATACGATTTCTCCGAGCAAAATGAGGGCGACGGTTTTCTCAATCGTTGTCGCTTTACAGCTCTTTTCGACCGCTATTTTCATTTTATTGTATAACTACGGTCTTTCTATAATGTACGCTTTACTCTTCGATATCGCTCTTTGTACTATCTGCGCCTGTTTTTTTGTCTATATGATTCAAAAAATTTCAATAATTTTGGATAAATAGAATAAATCAGCTGAATTTTTATTGTTTTAAAAAAATCAGAGGGTAGAGCCACTAAAAGATGATATTGGGGGAGAACACGTGGTCCACTTGTTGAGCGTTTGGTCAGATCTGAATGGGCCTAAGAAGGGTCTCTCCCCCGGCTTCTATATCGATTCGAAACGGCCTTCCAACCCTCTCACTTGACCCAGATTCGGACCTACGGGTTTTCCCACTTATTCTTCTTATCCGCATCTCTTTATACCCCCCGAAATGTTCTATCAGACACGCCAACTTAAAAGAACGTTTTAAAAAACCGGTCACACTTTACCCGGGTTTTTTATTCTATGCCTTCGCTTTTTTCTCCCTAGTCTATTCGTGACATGAGGACCTTCTTTTAATATTAATGAAAATTAAAATGCACATATCTTAGCAATTTGAATATTCAAATTTTTTTTAAATCCTAAAAATTTATATTTTTTTGTTGAAAGAAACGGCCATAACATTTTTACATTTATTTACCTTTTGGACAGTTTTGAGGGGGGAAAGCTTGTTTTTTTTATTATTTTAAAAGTATATTTTTTTATTTAAAAAGTCTTAATAAATAAATAAAAATTTTACCTTTTAACATTTTCCTTAATAAAGATGGGTAAAACGAGTTGATTTTCGAGTGTTAAAATCGTTAAGTTTTGTTAAAGATAAGGGTTCTGTTTACCTCCGGCTCGTCGAGGTCGTCTTCTGTGTCTGACTTGGTTGGGGAGTCTTGCTGTTGGGGTGGGGGCTCGGAAGGCGGGGGATCCGCCCCCTCTACGGCTCCACCCCCTCCTCCAGGACCGGCTACGCCGCTCCCACCGCCTCCCGCGTAATCCAGCCTCGATCCCGGCCGACTCGTCGAACCGTGGACGCCGTCTCCGGGCCCGCTCGGTGCCGCTAACATTTCCCACCTGTCCTGCAAAAAAAAAAATCTAATACAGTATTTCCTTTTTATTAAACAAAAAAATATATTTGAAAAATTGTTTAAAAATTAAAAAATCTAAAAAAAAAGCCTACATCTTCTACAAAAATAATATAATGATGGTCGCAGAGGGTCTTAAAATGTAGGAAAAGTGGATTTCTTCATATTTTGGTAAAGGGAACAAAGGGGTTTTCAAACTTTAGACCATTGAGTACCTATCCCTCAGAAAACTTATTTCCTCTGGATGCCCAATCAATAAAACAATGAAAAATTCGTTTTCGCACCAAGGGTGTTTTCCGAAGCAAGAAAGAAAAAAAATAAGTGTCAAGGTAGAAATAATGGGCTCTTTGGCCTATGGATGCGCCTCTTTCTTAATGGGTAGAAGTATGAAATTTCTCCCTACCAAAAAAAAAAGTAATTAAAAAGTGACAATTTTTTTTACACCAAAAATTCTTAAAAAATATAAGGAGTAATTGGTGAAAATCGGACCAACGCGTTGGTCCGGTTGCAACGGTTGCAACGGTTCGGCTGAAGCGAATTTTTTGAAATTTCTAACAGACAGTCGCCGTCGTTACATTCTTCTTCACCGGAAATTTGTGTGAAAATTTGGTGAAAATCGGATGAAAACTGTGGCCGTAAAATGTTCCGGGAAAAAAATGCCGTGTTTTTCCTTCTTGCCGTCCTTGCCAGTTATCCTCTTTCCTTCTTGCACCAAATTTGTGTGAAAATTTGGTGAAAATCGGATGAAAACTGTGGCCGTAAAATGTTCCGGGAAAAAAATGCCGTGTTTTTCCTTCTTGCCGTCCTTGCCAGTTATCCTCTTTCCTTCTTGCACCAAATTTGTGTGAAAATTTGGTGAAAATCGGATGAAAACTGTGGCCGTAAAATGTTCCGGGAAAAAAATGCCGTCGTTTTTCCGACCGGCCGGACTGCCGGTCGGAGCCATAGACAAAGTGAGATCTGTAAAAATCAATATTCGATTTGACCCTTCGGGGTCTGGAAGACCCTTCCCCAAAAACCCGACGTGGAGTTCTTTAAGGAAGTTAAAAAACGGGTTCTCTAAAAATTGAGGTGTCATTTTCCCATTATATTAGCATTCTCCAGGCGTTTCAAATCAGTTTCAAACTCCTGGAGCATGCGCAGACGGATCTACACGTCAAATTTGACGTCAGATGAATTAAAATTTGACAAACGATTTGAACGACGTCAAGATATGACGTCCAAATCCTTCTGCGTATGCTCCAGGAGTTACAAACCAATTAAAAACTGCGGTTGGAACAAAGCTATTATCATCTCTAAAATGTCTCTACATTAGAAAGGTTAATAGCGAAATAAATTGGTTAAAAAATTTTATTTTTCTTAATTATTTTTGACCCTAAACCTCGTAGTTTTCAAGATATTTTGAACAAAACTGATTTTAACTTCTTTTTGAGTCCCCTCTTTCCGCGAACAACCCAGGGCTCAAATCGGCGATAAAGTTTACCCCAAAATTAACATAATTTTTTTTTTTTAACCGCAGATTAAAAAAATAGTTGCTAATTATTACTTTATTAGTGGTATGCAATGATGGGATTTGGTAAAAACACGTCGTTGATAGATTCTTGATTATTGGTTTTTCGATAGGTGCCCCCTTCCTGTCACCCGTTCAAATCTCTCTGACATCCTATTTCCGGCCGCCAATTCACCCCAACACACACTATATTTTTCTTTCAGAAACTCTTATTTGTTTTTATATTATCTTTCAAGTTATTATTTTCAAAAAAAAAAATTAAAAAAACATAAGCATAGGCAATTTTTTTTTTTTTTTTTTCTCACGAATCCTTAATTTAAATAAACCGTTTACAGTTTCGACGTCCAGAGCAATAAACTTTAATATTCGTATTAGGATATTTCCTGGACATGCACAACGTGAGGGAAAACGGTTTTCGCCGTCGATTTTAAATGAAAAATCGATAGGCGTCGGGTTTTCTTTGAAGGTGGAGAATTCTGTCGTGTTTAAACAAAACTACTTTCACGTTCTCGTGTTTTGAATCCATTATCTTACTAGAGGTTTTGGCTACGAAATATTTAAAATCATTATATCCTTATCTTTCATTTGTCATTAAAATCTAGGAAGGTTTGAACTAGTTTGATAACAAAATAAATAAGTTTATAAAAAATAATTTTTAAAATGGGGGAAAATTTTCTTCTTTCCTCTCTTTTTGCTGTCCAAGCGATTTAAAGAACATCGGCGCACTTTTCTCTGAGATCAGATGAAAGAGAAAATGGATTATTTTCAACATTACTTTTTCTTTACTTTCATTGTACTCGAAGAAAATACATAATTTATAGAAGAAGAACCTTGAGTTTATACAACACCAAAGTTATATCTGAAATCTGGGAATCGATATAAAATCTGGGCTACTGTCTATTCATAAATTAAAAATAATAATAACTTAATTAAAAAATTTATAATATCATTAAGGTCAGATTGTAACGTGCATGAAAGTAACCTCATGCACTATTTCCTGATAAGCTAAACCCTAAGAAACCTCCAGAGGGTCAGAGAAAAGAAAAAAAACCTTGAATGCAAAGTTATCGAGATTTTCTAACAATTACGTTTTCAATTTTCCCTCCAGGTAATTTTTGTTAAGAGTACCTATATATTTTATTTTTCTTTAAGTTAAAAACACTAAGTCCTTCACGCTCAGATTTTTAGATCCACGTTACACTGGGGGACCATTATCTCGTTGCCAGATAATTGATTTTGTGTGTAAAAAATTTAAAAAAAAATCTTACTTTCAAAATTTATGTAAACATCAAAATTTTAAGTGAAGGGCTTAAAAGTTAAAATCAAAAACCTTGGGGGAAAAAAGGGTCAAAATCCACTAGTGCTGCAGGATGTTTCAATTTTTTTTACATTTGATTCCGGTTCATTTGATTTGCAGATACAAAAAAAAATCCTGAAAATTTTCACATTTAAAAAGGAAGGAAAGATTGGAAAAATCCTTTTAAAAAATTGCAGCCGTAATATTTTCCGGAAAAAAATTATCCATCATTCAAGAGTGCTACTATAAATTCGTATTTATAAAGATGACTTCATTACTGCAAAAATTATGGCTAAAAGGGCTAAAAAAAGGCTTCCTAAAAGGGCTAAAAAAGGCTTCCTAAAAGGGCTAAAAAAGGCTTCCTAAAAGGGCAAAAAAAGGCTTCCTGAAAGGGCTAAAAAAGGCTTCCTAAAAGGGCGCCTTCATCCAAAAAGATGACTGACAACACTCTTCACTTTGCTGAAAAAAGACTTCCTACTTTTAGTTCTGAAAATGACGTAAAAATTTCAAATTTTTCGGGGAAATTTCGGTAAAAGTGACAATAAATTATTTTTAAGCTCATAAGGAGTGTAATGGAGAACTAAAAATCTTGGGGGAAAAGTAGGACAAAACGAAAATCTTTCAATCTTCGCCATAAAATAAGGAAAATGATGGATTCGATATGAAAAGTTTTCTAAAACTACTTTTTAAAAAAATGGAGGGTGTAAACTATAAAGTAAATCACTTTCTTCTGAGATTTATGACTAAGATCGGTAAACAGGGAAACTAATTATTCTAATCTTAAAGTTTTATCAGCAATAAAAAAAGCAAGGATTTTAACATACACCTACAAAATAATAAAAGTGAAAGTTCTCAAGAAAAGTCACGAACGTATTTTATTTATATAAGGTCCGAGAGAAATAAAAATAAATAAAATTTACCTGATAGTCCCATAAGTCATTGAGCCAGGGTTGAAGAATTTTGGCGGCTATGTCTGAATGAGAGGAGGGGAATCGGAAGGAGCCGTGTGGAAAGCTTTGTCCATACTGAGGGTCGTACGAGGGGAGAGGGGTGGTTTTTCAAGAGGGGAAGGTTATGAGCTATGCTGCTTCTGTTTATTGAAGGTGGTTCGTATCGGGGTGAAGGCCAACTTGACTGCCCGCCTCCCCTTATGCGAACCCCCGCCCTCAACCTAATGCCGTCGACTCACTCAAGATGTTGTTTGCACGCCAACCGCATTAGTCAAGCGTCTTAACAATCATTCAAAAAATATACCAATGACGTAACGATCGTTCTTTCAAAAGTCTAGACTTGCATAATGTTAAAGTTTAAAAATTTCACACATACGTAAATTATGAATGGGCTCTCAGATACAGAAAAAGAAGACCAAAAATGATCGTCTTCTGGGAAGCCTTACGTTGATGTCTACCCGGAAGATACACGAGTTACTTCAATGCAACTCCATCTTCTCCTCAATTTTCTCCAAGGGCGATGAGAAGTCCTGGGAGGTAATGACTGCTGACAACTATGGCGGGCAATCCCAGTTGACCCGGAATGACAGGGATGTCGAATGATTCAAACGCTTGAGCAACTACTATAATCTCGTACGCAGTATGAGGAAGAGAAGCCAACTACCTGGAAGCTTCTACTTAAGAAACTAAGTTTGCATTAAACCCTCCTCAAGGAAAATTGAAATTTTGTCCTCTTTCTGTAAGCCACATTATCTTAATCGCTCCCAAGATATGGATCATTTGGTCTATGAAAAAAAAAAGCCTCGTCGGAATTTTATTAACCCTTTCAAAATATCCTTATTAGCCTTGGTAATAGTGTTTTTCGCATATCTAACAAAAAAATTTCGTCGTATCGTGCCGAAGGAAATAAACTGTTCTGAATTCATTAGTCTAATTCCACGCCAAGTCTTCAGTGACATTTTATTTTGGGATAGGACTTGATTTGTAATTCTAATTTTATAAAAAAGAATGTTTTTTATATTAAGATACTTTATTTACTTGATGCAAAGTGGTTTACACTTTGATAAAAATATGTTAGCAGGTTGTGATAGACTAAAGGGTCAACGAGCGGAGATGTGAGGTTGTCCTTCAGGGGTGGGGGATGAATTAGGGCTGTGTTAAGAAAAGTGATAAGGTTGTTGTCGCAGGATGACCCTGGAGAACGCCAAGATTCTCAAAATGTTTCTAGGTCTTATGAACAGTATTTCGTTCTTATTATTGGTTTTGTGTTAGGTGGGCTTCTGACAGCAAAGTCATTAAAAATCACGCGAAAGCCACGGGCCCATTCTCTCAGCGCTTGTAGTAGGTATCCTCTTCGTTCACTGTGGCAGGATACAGCATTTTTCTCGAAAAGCGACAAACAGAAAACTGTCCACACTTTGGGAAATCACAAGTAGTGGGCTTCAAACATGCTTTTTTATTACCCTCATCCTCTGCCACGTGTTTTAATCACACGTGCACTTTTGGCTACTTCCCAAGGACCCTACGTGGGACGAATCCTGCGAATCCTAAATAGTCATTATTTTTCCCAATTTCTAAAATCATCAGAGAAAAGTGTTTCAACCAAATTTTTCGACGCTTGGAATGCATTTAATTTTTTCCAACTACCTACTAAACTAAGAGGAGATAACTTAAAATAAAAATTTCCAAACAAAAAAGTACCTACCTTTTTTCTATTTCACTCTTTTTATTATTTTTTTAATTTTTAATTTTTTTAGCTGTTTTGCAGCTTAAGATGTTTAAATTCCATGACTTTGAAATGGTCACTTTATTTAATTTATCCGTAAATTTCGTTAATATCCAGATTTTTAAGTATTCCTACTTTATTCACTGGACTTCCCACTTTTCAGGATAAAAGCATCTTGCAAAAAATGTAGCACGAAAATGTAGGTAAAATTTAAAAAAAAAATTCAAAAATGTACTTCTTTAGAATGGAAGTAATAAACCATTGTGTATTTGCATGTTTTTACTTGCTTATTAGGTATGATAACCTAAAAACTTGATGTCAAGTTAATGCTTCCACGTGATCTCAATCAATCGAAACGTTACTTCGACGTCAGATCTGTTGCTTCCACTTCTATACTAATATTTAGGTTCAAAGAATATTGAAATTATATTTTGAATAAATTAAACTGTTTTTTAGCCAAATAAGGAAGATAGTTCACGATGTTTGAAGAAGAATTTTATATTTTTTTAAAACAAAATATATTGGCAATTATAATTTTATGCATGATTGAGGGGAAACAAAATTATTCTAAAACTTACTTAAAGTGATGCTAAAATGAAAGAAGTATATCGCATGTCGACTGGTCAATTTCTTGGGTCAGACTAACAGCGAGGTAGGTAAAGCTGACCGAAAGCCACCACCCTTCCCGCTCTAAACCCGCCACCATCCCCCTTTTTTCTACTTACTCACGCCTTCAAATTCTTGACAATGTCATGCAAGGATTTGGCACAATTTTTCTTCGTAATGGCCCCACCTAGATTCTCACCCCTTGTCGACTCACAACTATTTTATCAGGCTGGAGTTTTTAAAGGCCTTCTAAACACCAATTTTTGCATAACTCTGCTTTTAAAAACAAAAAAAGTATGGCAAAGTTATAAAGGATAAACCTAGAAGCTTCACATGCCAATCCAAATATAGGAGAACCCATGAGGACGGGCGCCACTGACGAAGTGTTGAACGACTAACCTAAGAGATCTCTGCGACCCATCTAAAACACTGCCTGCAGATTCTGGGCTCCAGTCTGCATTTCCAAGTATCATCACCGAATAATCCTGGAGGCTTACAGCAAATTAGGCAATCAAAAATTTGAGTGGAGTGCTCAACACTGCTTGAACCACCCCGGTGGTCTTATCCTTCGTCCCAGGGGTGTCTCTAACGGCCAATCGTAAGAAGCTAATCAGAAAATGAAGGCAATTGATCTCAATTTTATGATAGACTAAACTAAGAGATCTCTGCGATCCATTTCTAAAACACTGCCTGCAGATTCTGGGCTCCAGTCTACTTCCAAGCATCATCAGCGAATGTGTGCTGGAGGCTTACAGCAAATTAGGCAATTAAAAATTTGAGTGGAGTGCTCAACACTGCTTGAACCACCCCGGTGGTTTTATCCTTCTTCCCAGAGGTGTCTCTAACAGCCAATCGTAAGGCAATTGATCTCAATTTTATGATAGAGCATTCATGAAAAATTAGCGTGATCCCAAATTCAATGAGTTCAACACAATTATTTTTCAAACTGGAACAGTCACCATTATTCCATAATTAAATCGGTCATAGTTTCCACGTTATCAGACATCAGAAATTATTCGTGGAAAAGGAATTAGTCGGTCGTGTTAAACCAGAAATCGAATTGAAGAAAATGAAAAACTTTCGTTCAGTCACACACGAACAAAACTGCAATTAGGTAGACGTAATAGTGGATGAGTTAGCGGCGAGGGACATACGTTACTGCCCGTGGGGACATCAACAAGTTGGTGAACTGTTGGCAGTTCTGGGGGCGCTGGCGTTCGACCAGACAATTTTTAAGCCTCTTTGGATCTGATATCCATACAACTTTTCCTAAATTTTCCTTGTAGAATTTTCCTTTTAGAAATTTTAGGAAATTTGGAAATTTCCTTTAGAAAAGCTAAATTGCCTTTTTTCCCCTCGCACATTCCTCTAAAATTAGGGCAAGGTTTTTCGTCGCCTATTAAGCCCTTATAATTTTATTTTTGGTTAACATTGGCCACGTTTGACCCTGTTTTTATACAGGGTGGGGGAGGTCCCTTCACGTTTGTCACAAAATCGTGTTTATAACGTTTGCCTGTGGACGGTAAAAGGTGGGGTGAAGTAGCCTTTGGTTCACCCTTAAGGGTTTCTGCTTTTTATCTAAACAATCTCTCACGAAACACTTGTCGGAGTTGAACTCTTTCGATCTAAAGATTAATCGATAACCTACGTGCTAATATAAAAATATTAGAAAACTGTCAAAGAAATCTAAGTAGCCCAAAATGTGCAGAATGATTTTTATCTCTCCCTCTCAGAGCGATGACTATTGGACGGTTTTATTTTGAGTTAAGTTCGGTTTCTAAAGGGAAATCTTTACATCCTAAGTTTATAGTTTCAAAAACAGACTAAATAGCGGTCAAATCATATTTTGAAGACAAATTCAATTTTTCCAAGCTTTTTAAGAGGGGTAGATCTCAGATGTTCAGTTTTTTTAGGTATTGTATTTTCCTTTTTTCTTTAACTGGGGGCTGAAAAATGGGATTTTTTTTTTAAAGAAAATATAGGTTTACCTGAAATGTAAGTACGTGTCGTGACTGGCAAGTTAGAATTAGATAACAACCCTACACATTCAAGTTGCTTTCGGTGTAAAATGTTTCTTTTTCCATCTTCTTAGTCTTTCACTATTCTATGAGGAGTTCATAAAAAAATAATAATAAAGAAAGAAAGGCTCACGCGATTTTCATGCATATTCAAACATCGACTTTTCTCCGATGGTACTGACTCAGAGGAAGTTTTTTCGGAATTCAAAATATTACGCCTTAAAATGTAATTTAATCGTGGATTAAATCGTCGTTTTAGATGCTGGAGGCCATCTTGAGAATTTTTTCTCAGATGGAACTGACACAGAGGAAGTTTTTTCGGAGTTCAAAATTTTACGCCTTAAAATGTAATTTAATCGTGGATTAAATCGTCGTTTTAGATGCTGGATGCCATCTTGAGAATTTTTTCTCAGATGGAACTGACACAGAGGAAGTTTTTTCGGAGTTCAAAATTTTACGCCTTAAAATGTAATTTAATCGTGGATTAAATCGTCGTTTTAGATCCTGGATGCCATCTTGAGAATTTTTTCTCTGATGGAACTGACACTGAGGAAGTTTTTTCGGAATTCAAAATATTACGCCTTAAAATGTAATTTAATCGTGGATTAAATCGTCGTTTTAGATGCTGGATGCCATCTTGAGAATTTTTTTCTCTGATGGAACTGACACAGAGGAAGTTTTTTCGGAATTCAAAATATGACGCCTTAAAATGTAATTTAATCGTGGATTAAAACGTCGTTTTAGATGCTGGATGCCATCTTGAGAATTTTTTTCTCTGATTGAACTGACGCAGAGGAAGTTTTTTCGGAATTTAAAATTTTACGCCTTAAAATGTATTTTAATCGTGGATTAAATCGTCGTTTTAGATGCTGAATGCCATCTTGAGAATTTTTTCTCTGATGGAAATGACACAGAGGAAGTTTTTTCGAAATTCAAAGTATTACGCCTTAAAATGTAATTTAATCGTGGATTAAAACGTCGTTTTAGATGCTGGATGCCATCTTGAGAATTTTTTTCTCTGATGGAATTGACGCAGAGGAAGTTTTTTCGGAATTCAAAATATTACGCCTTAAAATGTAATTTAATCGTGGATTAAAACGTCGTTTTAGATGCTGGATGCCATCTTGAGAATTTTTTGTCTGATGGAACTGATATAGAGGAAGTTTTTTCGGAATTCAAAATATTACGCCTTAAAATATAATTTAATCGTGGATTAAATCGTCGTTTTAGATGCTGGATGCCATCTTGAGAATTTTTTGTCTGATGGAACTGATATAGAGGAAGTTTTTCGGAATTCAAAATATTACGCCTTAAAATATAATTTAATCGTGGATTAAATCGTCGTTTTAGATGCTGGATGCCATCTTGTGAATTTTTTCTCTGATGGAACTGACACAGAGGAAGTTTTTTCGGAATTCAAAATATTACGCCTTAAAATGTAATTTAATCGTGGATTAAATCGTCGTTTTAGATGCAGGATGCCATCATGAGAATCCGGCTTATAAAAGGAAATTTTGTCTCTAATCTATTTTATAAACTTAGTTTCATCAATTGACCAACAGGTATCACTACAGTTTTTAATTTTTTTCATCAGCCGTATAAAATATGATACCTTATAAACATGCGAATATTTTTATTTATTTAAACACTTCAAGATAAACAAGTTTCGTTTTCGCACTGCTGTATTCTCATTAAATATTAATATGTCAAAAGTTAAAATATCCATTTTTTAAGTGTTTAAAAAAAACTAGGCCGGACTCTAGTTTATGCGAGGTGGGACACGCTATTAATAAAAATGATAAGACATTTTTTCTTTACATTTTCATTTTTTTATCTGTTTAATATTAATGAAGAGTTTGTTTTAAAGCGAGGTGTGAATAATGAAATGAACATCTTTTTTAGAAGAAGGTTTTTTTTTAAATTCTAAGTACTTTTCAAAAGAAGCAGGACTACCTACTTTCTAGAGCGGATCTAATTTAGCGGCTCTAATAGAAGAGAGAAGAAGTTCCATCGGGGAAAAAATTCTCAAGATGGCATCCAGCATCTAAAACGACGATTTAATCCACGATTAAATTACATTTTAAGGCGTAATATTTTGAATTCCGAAAAATCGTCCTCTGTGTCAGTTCCATCAGAGAAAAAATTCTCAAGATGGCATCCAGCATCTAAAACGACGATTTAATCCACGATTAAATTACATTTTAAGGCGTAATATTTTGAATTCCGAAAAATCGTCCTCTGTGTCAGTTCCATCAGAGAAAAAATTCTCATGATGGCATCCAGCATCTAAAACGACGATTTAATCCACGATTAAATTACATTTTAAGGCGTAATATTTTGAATTCCGAAAAATCGTCCTCTGTGTCAGTTCCATCAGAGAAAAAATTCTCAAGATGGCATCCAGCATCTAAAACGACGATTTAATCCACGATTAAATTACATTTTAAGGCGTAATATTTTGAATTCCGAAAAATCGTCCTCTGTGTCAGTTCCATCAGAGAAAAAATTCTCAAGATGGCATCCAGCATCTAAAACGACGATTTAATCCACGATTAAATTACATTTTAAGGCGTAATATTTTGAATTCCGAAAAATCGTCCTCTGTGTCAGTTCCATCAGAGAAAAAATTCTCAAGATGGCATCCAGCATCTAAAACGACGATTTAATCCACGATTAAATTACATTTTAAGGCGTAATATTTTGAATTCCGAAAAATCGTCCTCTGTGTCAGTTCCATCAGAGAAAAAATTCTCAAGATGGCATCCAGCATCTAAAACGACGATTTAATCCACGATTAAATTACATTTTAAGGCGTAATATTTTGAATTCCGAAAAAACTTCCTCTGTGTCAGTTCCATCAGAGAAAAAATTCTCAAGATGGCATCCAGCATCTAAAACGTTGATTTAATCCACGATTAAGTTACATTTTAAGACGTAATATTTTGAATTTCGAAAAAACTTCCTCTGTGTCAGTTCCATCAGAGAAAAATTCTCAAGATGGCATCCAGCATCTAAAACGTTGATTTAATCCACGATTAAATTACATTTTAAGACGTAATATTTTAAATTCCGAAAATCTTCCTCTGTGTCAGTACCATCAGAGAAAAAATTCTCAAGATGGCATCCAAACTTTTGAATTTCGAAAAAATGGTGGAGTTATGTCTGCTTGAAATTTAAAAAAAAAGTCACTGCGGCTGAACCGTTGGTTGGTCCGATTTTCACCAATTACTCCTTATATTTTTTAAGAATTTTTGGTGACATAAAATTATCATTTTTTAAATATTAATTATCAATCTAGTAGGGGGAAATTTCACTCTTCCACCCGAGAGGGAGACGAGAGGGACCTCCCTTGGGCAAAAATGCCATTATTTCTACCTTGATACAAAAATTTTTGAAAAAACTTTTAAAAATTTTCGGGGAAAAAAAGCGTAAATTTAAAAAAGAAAAAAATACTCGTAAAATTCTTCGAAAAAAAACTCGAAAAATTTTTCAAAAAAAAATAAAAAATTCCCACTCAGTAATGCTTTCTCCTCCGTTATACCTCCCTTACCTTATAGTTCCCCCTCCGTTATACTTCCCCTCCCATATACTTCCCCCTCCTATATTGTTGCTTCTCTTTAAGTAAGTTCGTAGGAAGCTCTTCAAACTGGTACTTTTTAGTCTCTAAGAAAGTTGATTTTTTGAAAAGTATAAATTACTTCTAATTCAAATAGGTTTCTAATTAATGTTAGGAAATGGCATGCCATTTTTTCATAAATGATTCTTATAAAAAAAATTGGTCTGACCCCATCATTGTATAAAACGAGGTCATTCTAGGTTCCACGCAAAGTCTTATTAACGCTCTAATTTAACTTCAGTCGGCTACCTTTTTTTAAAACAGCCCTTTCCTGAAATTTCGGCACTTCTGACAGGATAATATCCGTAGGAATTTAGGTCATCGGATTTTCATAAGACGGTTTTGAAAAAAAAAGGGGAGTCGTTTCCGCCCGTAGTTCATGAAGGCTGGGTGTGGCCCTTGTTTCCGCCTCTGGATTTATGAGAGAGTCACGTTCATACAGGAAATTGACCGGGATTGCAATTGACTTTCCAAGGTCGTCCAATAATAATTGCACCCCTGAAGAAGAGAAAACTAGTTTAATTAAGCACAGTTTGAGGTAAATGATCTGTGAAAACTTGATGAGTGATGACCAAAGGGCAAGGAACAATGGACTAATATACCAACCGATATTGTGCAACAAGTAAAGTACGTTTGAAATGGTTTTTTCATGTTTTATTTTTCAACAAGACATCCCCAGCTTACCAGCTTCCTCCTCAAGATAATAGGGAGTTCATCAAGGTCAATAGTCAAGGACGGTGATCATGACGCGTTTCGGCTTAAAAAGCCTTTTCAGGTCAGAAGGAATAGCTTATCTGACGAGGCTTTTTAAGCGAATAAGCTTGGAGCCTATCCGTCGAGAAATAACGTAAAAACTCATAGATGAAACTCTCTAATAGCATTTTAACATCTTTCTTTTTTTCGATTTGAGGCGCTCCGGGTACGAAGGGCGAACTCAACATCGGACAAATTTTTTTTTCATTTTCTGATTCTAGACCTCTTGGTGAATACACCCATATTTTTATGTTGAGTTCGCCCTTTTTTTCCCCTTTAAATACGTAAAACCGATATGCGGCAAAGCTCTAACGGGTACGAAGGCGAACTCCACATCCTAGTCCACAACCCCCCACTCCTTTTCCCATTCCAGGGGCATGACTTTTCTGTTGAGTTCGCCCTTAACATAAACCTTTAATATGCGAATCTCGAAACTACGTTTTGTTGAGTTCGCCCTTCGTACCGGAGCGCCTCATTTGCTCTTTAACATCGCAATACCTGAATCCTGCTCCGTTTCCCAGGAATCGTCAACCAAAAAAGCCTGTTGTGTGAGAATCAAACCCAAGACCTTTCTCCCACAAAGGAAATTAAGGAGGGGCCACTACCTAGGCCTCATCGGCCCCTTTTAACTTAATTTTCAGGCAAAGTTCTTCCCAGTTTCCATTTTTTTAATGTGATAACTGCCTTTTTCGTCTGGATAGTCCCTTCATTTTTAGTGCCCACCTTAAGAAAAAACTTCGTGACTGGTCTGTACTTCATAGTCATTTTGACAACCGGCGCGGGCGCACCACCACAATTGCACTAGTTATGATCAACTAATTGACCACACAATTGAAAACCTTGTTTTAAAAATTGTTCTGACTAAAATATATTCTATACAAACGCATCATACAATATCAGTCAAAATCACGAAGAAACTGCTCTAACAGTAAAATAAAAAATAAAAAGGTAAATTTTACGTTGTGTTGGCACTTAATATTTCACTGCATTGCAACACTGTTGTTATAGACGACGAACATCAAGAATCGTCAATCTTGTACATATACCTGATACCTTTGTTTGTATAGATTTTTATAATATTGCTGTGATTCATTTGGTTAGACTAGACACTATTTAATTTACCTCTGATCTTTATAGATCAGATTGCAATAATTAGTTGTTCATAAAATTTATTAGTTTTTAAGTAAAAATGACTGAAAAAAATCAAGTCCAACCAGGTAATATTTTTTTTAAATGTTGTTTTGTGTAATGTAAAATTGATGTTTTTAGAACCAGGTTGGAATGATCCGCCATATTTTAGTTATGAGCATACAAGCTATGAGCAAAAGAATCAGGGAGGAGGAGGATCTCGGATGAACAAAAGAGTCGTTCATACATTTTCGATGCCGCCTGCAGAAAGGCATGTCGGACAGCGACGCCCCGCCGACCGTTCCCCAGTAGATAAACCTCCGCCTAGTCTGTCTATCGATAAACCGCCCACTAATCCTATAGTAACTCAGCCAATAGAAACTGCTGAAAACGAGCAGAAATCGACGAAAACGACGAAAGCTTAGAAGTCTCACTTTCAGACACTTTAGATAACTTTTCCGCTGTCCTTGAATCCGTCAAAGCAAAAAATGAGGTTCATTCTCAAAGATTTTTTTTTCTTTATACTTAAGCTATTTTCAGAAAGATGGCGTGGAAATAAAAAAAAGACTTGATATCCTTGAAAAAATGTGGATGGATGGAAGTTTCCCGAAGAATGTTCAGCAGAAAATATATTCGATGTCTTTAGGTAATTCCTTTTCTCTGAAGCAGTGTTGGGCGTAATCGTAATCGCAATTATGATTACGCCCACGCAATTACGATTGTAATCGCATTTTTTTTTACAATTACAACCGTAATCGTATTTTTTTTTTCTGCGATTACCATTATAATCGTATTTTTTCTGCAATTACCGTTATAATTTTATTGTTTTCTGCGAGTTGTAATCGTATTTTTTTTCTGATAATCGCATTTTTTTCCAGCGATTACGGGCGTAATTGTTTTTCGTTAGCGTTTACGGCTCGTATATGACATTTTACTGAGATTACCTGATGTCATATACGAGCCGTAAACGCTAACGAAATACGATTAGGCCCGTAATCGCTGAAAAAAAATGCGATTACGATTGTAATCATAGAAAAAAACTACCATAATGATAATCGCAGAAAAAAAATACGATTACGGTTGTAATCGTTAAAAAATGCGATTACAATCGTAATCCCAGAAAAAAATACGAATACGATTGTAATCGTAATCTGAATTACGATTATAATCTTAATCTGAATTCCGATTATAATCTTAAACTGAATTACGATTATAATCGTAATCGTAATTAAGAAACTTGCGATTACGATTACACCCAACACTGCTCTGAAGAACCTTATAACCTTTTATTTTAGCTCTTGTTTCAAAAAATGACGAAGAAGTCAATCGGCTACAAAG